>QLTV01001311.1:273654-309387 GCA_003457575.1 Thermophis baileyi
CGCATGGGGCAGGGAGGGCGCGGGGGTCACGTGCACATGGGCGGGGTGGAGGGGGAGTGCGGGGGGTCGCGCATGCATCAGGGGGGCAGCATGTGGGGGGGGGGTTGTGCACGCATGTGTGGGGGTGAGGGCATTGCATTATGGGTGTTGCGCGCACGCGCCCTTTTGGCACCCGAGCAAAAAATGGTTCGCCATCACTGGCCTAGACAGTCACTTGTCTGAAATGATACAGAATCTCCTGCTTGAGCTGGACTAGAAGACCTCCAAGGTCTCTTCCAGCTCTATTCTGATTCTGATTCTAAAACACCCACATAAGCCATAAAAACGATAACATTGCCATACATCAAAAACATCTCGGAAACCATCAGACTATTACAACCATATGGAATTACCATAGAACACAAAACAAATAAAACCCTCCAAAACATACTAAGTAAATCAAAAGACACAGTAGCCCCAGAAGAAAAAACAGGAGCCATCTACAACATACAGTGTAAAAACTGCAACAACCACTTGGTAGGACAAACAGGCAGAAGACTAGCAGAATGCATCCATGAACACCAACTAGCAGTAAGAAGATATTGTGAAAACTCTTTAACTTCAAAATATATAGACAGACTTAACCATATTTTCAGCTAGAAAACTGTGACCAGACCAAGCCAAGTTCAAAAACAGTATTCCAGGTGTGGCCTCACTAGTGCAGTACAGAGTGGTACTATCACTTCTTGTGATCTTGATGCTACTCTTCTGTTGATGCAGTTTAGGACTGCATTGGCTTTTTTGGCAGTTGCAGCACACTGCTGGCTCATACTTAAGTGGAGGTCCACTACAATACCTAGTTCCTTCTCACTGTTGAGCCAGATACCACTTATTCTATACCTGTACACTTGAATTTTCCTCCCTAGGTGCAGGACCTTTTCTCACCACTGAACTACATCTTGTTGGATGCTCTGTCTAAATTATTTATGATGATTTTTTTTAAGTATCTTTGCTGTCCTCGGCTGCTAGGAACAGAAGAAACTACATTGTACAAAATCAGACAATTGATGCCTCTAGCCCAGAGTGGCGCGCCAAGTGGCGCGCCGAAGACCAGCTGGCCGACGGGGAAATCCCGCAGTCTCCCCAAAAGGCCGGCCAGTGGGTGGGCGAGTGGGCAGCCCTCCTCCTCCAATCCAGTCCTCCCCCACCTTCAGTAGCACTCTGCTGGCCAAAAACGGGCCCATTTTTGGCTCCCAGGGTCTCCGCGCATCCCATTTTTGGCCTTCCGAGGCCTCTGCACATCCCGATTTTGGACTCCCTGGCCTCCAGTAGCACTCTGCCTGCAAAAAATGGGCCCATTTTTAGCCTCCCAGAGCTTCCGCGCGTACCATTTTTGGCCTCCCTGGCCTCTAGAAGGCAGGTGGGGGCGGGCGGGTAGGGGGGCAATGTGGGCAGGGCAGCCTCGTGGTCCTGTGCTGGCCAGATTAATGGCTTTGGTGGGCCGAATCCAGCCTGTGGGTCATAGTTTGAGGACCCCTGGTCTAGGCAACTACTAAATATACTGTGACCCACCAGTTTACTGTCTCCAACAGCTCCCTTCTTGGCTGCCATTCAGCCGCCAGTTTGCTGCTCTCAGCTGCCTCTTTTTCAGTGTTGGGCTGCTTAGTTGGACTCCTGAGCTGGATCTATTGTTCTCTTGTAGGAAGTCAGCACCACCCCCTCCAAAAATAAGGCTTTCCTAGGATCATTCACTTCTCTCCACTACCAGGAAAACACTTCAGGCAGTCCCTCCAACAGTTAAGTTTTATGAATGAGATACTTTTGTATCTATTGAGAAAACTGGAGTATTCCATTCAGTATCCATTTACAGAAATCGAGGCCAACTTATTCACAAACAAAATGCCTTCAACCACAGCTCCCCCAGACTGGAGCTGATGGGATTTTTTTTTTAAAAAAGTAGAAAAACAAGGCTCCTAAAATCTACATTCCCCACCCAGCTCTAAGGACAGGACTTTTAGACATAATAGGATTAACCCACTACCATTGAAATAGTAAAAGACACAAGGCTCAGTACATTGCACAACCCTCTGGATCTCAATCACAAAACCCCAGAACCCTATAAAAATCCATCCACTCACCCAGCAAATTGGTCAGCCATCCCATACTATAAACATGTTGCTGTCACTGAAGTTTCTGGAAACCAAATAAACAGAGACCTTCTTTCCTTGTAGCCAGCCTCCATTTTATTTCCAGCATTTTTCTCCTGGTTTGCAACCAGACTGGATTTTTCTTCTCATACTCTGTTGCTGGCTGCCTCTGACTCAGCATGCAGCTGTTTGTTCGCTGCACTGCTGTTTTGCTGATGTTTTCCTCCTTACCCCCAATTCCTTCTTTTCCTTTTTCGTTTCTATCTTCCTTATCTAACTTTCTGCTCCTTTTTTCTCCCTTCCCCCCCCCTCTCCTTATACCTTCCTACTTAATTTAGTAACTTCTCTCCCTGTGACCTGATGCTGCTTCCTCCACTGCCGAGTCCATCTTGGACTCAAATCTTTATATAGTTTTCCTGTTAAGCTAGGTATTTCCTCTTGCAGATACTTTGCAGCTTGTAGTCTTCCATTTTCCACTCTGAAGACCTGGATAATTTTTGCCTACATGTCTATCTTACATCCTCCATTTATGCTACCATTTCCACTGTAGTTTTTTGGCAGGCTTGTTTTTCTATTCAGTAAGTTTCCACTGCAGAGCAGATTCCCTTCTGTCTGTGCCTGAAAATTCATCATATTGATACACATCAATCCACATTACTAGCAGCTCATTTGCATGAATAATTCTTCTTTCAATTTGTGGGAAGCCCCCATCCCAGAAAAATGAAATATTTTGGGAAATATTAAAAAAGGCAGAATATTATATTTCCCTAAAGGAGAAATGGAGAAACATGTTTTTAGAAGCAGGAAGCCGCCCCCAAGTCTTTCTTAATAGCCCACAGCAGATGCCAGCACTTAAGAGATAAAAAGCTTATTGAAAGAGGAAGACAACTATCTAAATAGCTCTATTCATAAGCAAAGCAAATACTGCAAGCAGAAATCCATTCAAGACAGGATATTTTGAAACTGCTTGCAGCAGTTAACAAAAGCAGAGTGATAGGATTAGAAGCAGCCCCTCACCCAAGATCCAACACAGGATGAAAGCCATTAGCCACAATAGTAATTGCTCAACACCCTTTCAGAATACAAGCCCTTCATTGCACCACCCCCAGAACAGTCCAAACTTCAAAGTCACATAGAACCTTTAAAGATCTATACACTCATTCAACCGGTTGTTCAGCTGACCCAAAACTGTCTTTGTGGTTCTGTTCAATAAGCCATCTTTCCAGCCTCCATTCTGTTTCCAGTGCCTTTCTCCCAGCTTGGAACTGAACCAGATGGATTTTCCTTCCAACGAACTTTATCTTTCCATGCAGAAAAATTGGCTGAAAGCATGACATCTTAGTGAGCTTGGAAGGCTGGGTGAGGATCAGCATTGTTAGCCTTGGAGAAACTGAGGATGGGTGTGAGCCAACCAAAACCATCCAGACCACGGGTCTCCAACCTTGGCAACTTTAAGACTTGTGGACTTCAGTTCCCAGAATTCCTCGGAGTTGAAGTCCACAAGTCTTAAAGTTGCCAAGGTTGGAGACCCCTGATCCAGACAATATGGGGGCTGGAGAACGTTTCTATCTTACAGGATGGAGGCAGCCTAAGGGTCTTTGGGCCCTCCTGTTTCAGAGCCACGGTGAGATCTTTTAGAATCAGACTCGGGAAAAGTCATGCACTCAACTATAAATCATCACACTGTACATGGAATTTCATACTTCTGTTTGTTCTTTTGAACACACTGGTATTTTACAGGCAGAATTGTATTTCTATATGATATGGAATATTAGAAATATGACTTCCCCCGTAATCTAAAATGGTACGGTCCAGGCGCACGCGACCCCTTTCCAAACGAAACCAAGCGATGTTTGTCGTCGAATTTCGCATCTGGAAAAGAAGTTATCCAAAGACCAATTTACCAAAGACCAACTTAAAGAAAGCAGTGATTGCTCGAGCGAAAGAGGGCTGGAAAAACAAGGCGAGAGGAGGGCGGAGGCCTCGAAGGAAGAACTTGTTCCCCCCACCCGCCGCTGTACCGTTGCCCTTTTAAAGCTCCTCCCTTCCTCCTCCCCTGCTCACTTCGCAGGGCTTTGATTGATTGAGCTGCAGTTTTGCTACGTTGGAAGCTTTTGGGGGAGGTCCTATTGGGGCTTCCTCCCAGGCAGATCGCAGGGAAAGGTGGGCCTAAAAGGAGGGCGCCACTTCCTGTCTGAAAATGAATGAGTCCGCGGGGAAGGAGGCGGTTCCCCTCTTGATCAATTCGTCTGAACAGTTGATCCAGGAGAAAAACCAGCTCTTTTTCTACCCAGGCGAAAAATAGCAACGATTTGCACGGAGAACCACCTTTGTTCTGCGGTTCTGAACAACCTGCCACACCTCGAAGTTGCCTTTGCTGCTCGGTCTTCATTCCAGGCGATCACGGTGATCGTGGGCTGCTTGAGCTGATCTCCATTGCTTCCCCACCCCCTCCTCTGTCTCGCGCTTTCTCTCTTGCAAGATCCGGATTGTTGCTGATCTCCACGGCGTATCTGGAATGGTTTCTGCGGGTGAGTGTGCATTTTAAAATCGCAACCTAATCAAGATCTAATACCGACTAACAAGGAAAAGGGCTTAAACGGAATCAGCAAAGATTTTTCTGCTGCTGAGTCACCCATCAATATCATGGGAAACATTTCATCCAATATCTCTGCCTTTCAGTCTCTGCACATTGTCATGCTAGGTCTGGATTCTGCAGGCAAAACCACGGTGCTCTACAGGCTTAAATTCAACGAATTTGTCAACACGGTGCCTACCATTGGCTTCAACACTGAAAAAATCAAGCTAAGCAATGGAACTGCAAAGGGCATCAGCTGCCATTTTTGGGATGTAGGTGGGCAAGAGAAACTGAGGCCTCTGTGGAAATCCTATAGTCGTTGCACTGATGGTATCATTTATGTGGTGGACTCTGTTGATGTGGACAGGCTAGAAGAAGCCAAAACAGAGCTGCACAAAGTCACCAAGTTTGCAGAGAATCAAGGCACTCCCTTGTTAGTGATTGCCAACAAGCAAGACCTGCCAAAATCTTTGCCTGTGGCAGAAATAGAAAAACAGTTGGCTCTTCATGAGCTAACTCCATCCACCACTTACCATATACAACCAGCCTGTGCGATCATTGGTGAGGGTCTTACAGAAGGTATGGATAAACTCTACGAGATGATTCTCAAGCGCAGAAAATCCTTAAAGCAGAAAAGGAAACGATAGGCAAGAAGAAACTGCAACTCCATTAGATCATAGTCTGACTTGCTAGCTTGAAGTATTAGTTAAAAGTAGCAGTCGGATGCCAGTGTTTATATTATTTTCCATAGTATCACAGAGTCCTTCAAATATGCTGATTTTTTACAAGTTCAGATGAACATTGTGCTGACTACCATTTGGGATGCTGGTCAGATCTCTGCATGCCAGCCTAACACTTCCATCCTGCTCTCAGGCCCCATGAGTCAGTGGGATAAGATAAGATAAGAGAAGGTCTCTTCATAATATTCTAGCAGGACTAGAAGGCAGGCAAGCAGAAACTTTTCCTATCAGTTGCTTCTGACCTTGTGAACTACAAATATGCAAGATGCTCCCCTCATTCTTTGGACAATTCCTGTTTTTTAAAAATATATAATGGGAGAAACTACACTGGGAGAGAAAAATCATAAAGCTTGATATGTCAGGGCAGGTCCCTGTTCCATTCAGATTAAGATTTGTGCTGCCATCTCAGGATGTTACTACGTGGTGATGTGTGTGCATGAAGATCTAGACATTGCTCGATGGGGAAAATGCTGTGATTAAGGGGAAATGTGCATTAAAAATACAGCTGAGAGAGAGAGAGAGAGAGAGCGCGAGAGCTAGCTTGCTTATGGATGGCTCTTTGAACCACTTGTGGAAAACTATTTCTCAGCCTTACAACAAACTTACCAAGGTGTTTATGATCTGTTGTGTTTGGCTATTACCAAGATCAGCAAATATGTAATATGTAATCGCTGAACGAATGAGGCTGGGCTACTTCCTGGAGTAATTTTTATGTGTTTGGAGGGAAGTAACCTGTGTTCCCTGTCATTTCAGTTGAGTGTAAGGATATACATGGTGGACTGTTCTTTTTCTTTTTTTTTCTGTATTGTCTTTTGGATGGGTTTTTAAAATTGGGTAAAGAGGGCTGTGTGTGTTATCATGTACTATATTAAAAAACTAAGTTGGTGGTGTGCTGATGCACTTGAATTAAAAAAACGTGAGCTGCTTGGATCATTAGTGACCAGTAGCTGCCTTTAGGTGCTGCTTTATAAGCATTACATTAGAAAATGTTATCTTTTCATAAGTCTACACACTGTAGCAATAACCACTAAACTTTTTTTAAAATACCATGTCCTTGTTGTAACATTGAACTGTGGCCATATTGTGTTTCCAACATTTAATCTAATCAGACAATCTGACTTATAATTCAATTTATTACTTTATAATTAGATGGCTTTCATAATCCAAAGGATTGCAACTGTGAATAGCAGTGAAGGAAAATTCAGATTTGGCTGATTTGATATAGAAAATCAAAGAAGATGTAGAACCAAAAGGACAATCTGAACTTTCTGCTGAGAAAAATCCCCAATCTAATAAATTAACCTTCCTTCCTGTTTAAATCCATGGTTCACTGTTGTGATTGTCAAGAATATAGTAAGAGGCAGACATTAACACGATGTTAATATTAATTTTAAAAGTACAGGAAAATTGGCATTCTTTATGAATACTTGCAGTAATAATGCAATCTGTACATGTCTACCCAGTTGAATTATATCCAACTACTTACATTTATTAGGAATTAACCCTTATATATTATATAATAAAAGCAAACCTCATAGTATTTATTTGTGAATAAGGATGCATAGATCAAGCTTTAAGACTAAAGTCTTATGTAGGCTTATTTGGGAGCAAGACCTATTGAACATGGACTTCCTGTAGTTTTAATTGAGTCAATAATATTGACGACCTTGGAAGAAAACCCGTATCTAAATCAAGGATATAGAATTGTGCAGAGAGATGATATCCCAAAAGTAAAAAAAACAAAAAACAAAGTTTGACAACTTTAATTCTTCAGCTAATTTTAAAGTCTTTTGTGACAGAAAGGTTCAATCTCTTATTTTAGAGTTACATCTATGATTCAGTTTCTAGGACATGGATTAGCCACTTTCTGATGAAATCATGTGTGTTCTAGAAAGAGCAACAGAAAAATGTAAGTTTACATTTGACAACAAATTCCAATTAGTTGATTTTTTTTTTCCATTAGCAGTGGAGATTTTCTATTAGTTCTTTTAGGCAACCCTTTTTTAAGAATGCAAGGACCTCTCTCCTCTTCCAGCTATATTATACCAGATTATTATCAGAAACCAGAGCTGCTACTACTTTTTTCTCTGCCTTTTTATATTTAATACAGCTTTAGTTATTGAATATTTATCATGCAGCTGTGAAAAGTACAGGAGCCCTGCCATGATACTGGCATCTGCTGCAATTCAATTTCTTTACATGCTTGAGGAATTTATTTACATGAATGGAGACTTGCTCACTAATCCCCAGAGTGGGCTGGTCCCATTGTTAAAAACATTGCTTTTTAAATGGTTAATTTCTTCCACTTACAACTCTCTCAGGCATGTTTGTTACCTCATATCTGAAAAAGAAAGAAAGAATATATTTAATCCAATTTTGAAGCCAACTGCTGTCATTTTTACAATATGGTTTAGGAATTAATTGCTGTTCATAATCAAATTGTATCAGAAGGCAGATATGGTTTTGGATTCTTTTTCATTTACAAAATATATTTCTTGCAAATACTAAAAAACTAAATTTATTCTGCTTTGTCAGATCAAGTTGAACAGGTGTTAAATTACTGCAGTTAGGCCTTGCCAGCCATACTAGGTATTAAATATGCCAGTCTCTTTAGTGGATTAATTTTGGTAGCACAGAAATATTGATCATTTTGAATTACACACAGTTAGAAACACTGCCATGCATATTATTTTTAAAGTCAGACTTTCTTGTACTGTTGAAAAATAATCCTGGCTAGTATCTTTATGAATTATCTGAGCAAAAGAGAATACCTGAAGATATATAATGGTTTAAAATGTTGCTTTTAAGGTATTGCGTAAGCCTCATTTCTAAGGCAGATTTGTCCTAGTTTAAATATTTTATTCTCTTCAATAATGTTTGTGGAGAATGTTATCAAATACTACAAGGCACTAGTCTCATTTTCTTCATGATACACCAATTAAAGTATTCCAACAAAACATTTCTGGATAGTGTTGTTTTCATTCCACTGTATTTTGTCTGGTCCTATCATCTTGTTTTTGTAATGCATACAAGAATCTGCAAACCCAAAATCATTTAATGAAAGAAAAGCATTGGGCTATAACAGAAGAAGATTCCTTAACATAATAGCTTTTTGGTCTAGCCTTGTCCCTCCCCCAAGGTTTCTGAAGATAAACCTCAGTTTTGTGGTTTGCATACTAAGCTAAGCCAAATCAAACCACATTAGTATGCAATGTGAATGTAAGGTCCTGCCTCTCCCTCCTGTTCAAGAAAGCATGGACTCTCGAAACTATCATTTCAAAAGGAAACTTTTATTGAAAGGAAGTGAATGCAAGACAATGCAAAGCAGGGTCTGAGTTCCCCCCAGGCAATTCCGTTAGGATAAAGTGGTTAGAAACCCCTCCTCTCAGTTTGATGTTGAATGAGCCAATCCAAAGGTGCGAAGATGTTGTGGAAAAGGTGGTCCTGAGAAAGAAATAAGGATTCGTTCCCATGCATTTCTTCTGTGAGGCTTCCAAACTGAAAGAAAACAGATGGCCCTCCCGCCTTGTACATCCCCCAAGATAAATCAAAGCACAGGGCAGAAATAAGTGACAGGGTAAAAGTTATAAATTAGGGAATTACAGAATACATAGGAAAACAGGATGAGAGCAATAAGTGAGTAAAAGAATCCGGGGTCCCCTCTCCACTTGAATGGCAGTATCACGATAGGGATCTGACTGAATACTGTGAAAGAAAAATATTCACTGTGAATTATTTGTGAAATGTTTGATTATTCAGCTTTTAAAATCCTGAAACACTTTGTAGAACTTTTACTGAAAACTAAGAGAGGGAGAGAGAATTTTTTTGGGTCCTTCAAGCGCTCTGAGCTTGTTTTCTTGCAGATGTTTCATTATCAAACTAGGTAATCAGTGCTAGAAGGGTATGGGATTTGCTCTTATTTTATATACTAGCGCAGGGGTCCTCAAACTTTTTAAACGGGGCCAATTCACGGTTCCTCAGACTGTTGGGGGGGCTGGACCGGCTGGGTGGGCATGGCTAGGTGGTAATGTGACTGGGTGGGCGTGGCCAATTAGCAGTCTATTGAACAATACACACAAATTAAACTTTAATTTGTTTTGCTCCTGGGAGTGTTTTATTTGCTTTTGTTTGCATGTTGCTCTTTTGGTTGACTTTTCTTTTTACTAGATCATTTTTTAAGTTGTTTAGGAGTCTAGTGGTCCACTTCAGGAAACTCAGTTTTGCAGCAATTCTTCTCAGCCCCAAGGAGCTTACAATCAACAAGTCCCTCTCCTCTCCTTCCCTCCTCTCTCCTTCCCTCTCCTCTCCTCTCTTCTCTTTCTCTCTCTCTTTCCCTCCCTGTCTCTCTCTCTCTCTCTATCTCTTTCTCTCTCTGTGTCTGTCTTTCTCTTTCTATCTGTCTATCTCTCTGTGTGTCTCTTGTCTCTCTCCCCCTCTTTCTCTGTCTCTTTCTCTCCATCTCTTTCTTTCTCTCTCTCTCTCTCTCTCTTTCTCTGTCTATCTTCTGGAGGCGGGGGAGGTAAAAAAACAGGGCACGCGGACGCCCCGGGAGACCTCCGCATGCCCCGTTTTTGGCCTGCAGAGTGCTACTGGAGGTGGGGGGAGGCCAAAATCAGGCCCATTTTTTGCCTCCCGGGGTGTCCATGCCCCCCGTTTGTGACCTCCCCCACCTCTAGAAGCACTCTGCAGGCCAAAAATGGGCCTGTTTTTGGCCTCCCTCGCCTCCAGTAGCACTCTGCAGGCCAAAAACGGGCCCATTTTTTACCTCCCCCGCCTCCAGAAGCACTCTGCCAGCCACAAATGGACCCATTTTTGACCTCCCCCGCCTCCAGAAGCACTCTGCCAGCCAAAAACGGTGTGCACGGAGGCCTCCCCCGCCTCCAGTAGCACTCTGCCGGCCAAAAATGTTGGCCTTACCTTCCAGTTCCAGCCTGTGGGGCTCGCGAAGGTATGTCCTGCGCTCGGCCGAAAGGTGGGGGCCAGTGAGTGGGCGGGGCAGCCTCGTCCTGCGCAGGCTGGATTAATGGCTTCAGCGGGCTGTATCCGGCCTGCGGGCTGTAGTTTGAGGACCCCTGTACTAGTGGTTTGCCTTATTAGTGTTGGTAGGAGTGTTCTTGGTAGTTCCTTGATTAGGCTGCTGTTTATTGTTAAGTTTGTTTGGCTGAGTTGATAGTTCCTTGATTGGGGTATTGTTTACTACATGATTATTGGTATAGAGTTAATCTTGGTGTTAATCTCTGCTCATCTGGTTCTTGATTGCTTGTGAGGTGGTGTTTTGGTCTTTTTGTTTCTTTTTTGGCTTTTTGATTGTCTCTGTCTTGAGTGGTATATAGATGTTGTTTATCTCTATGTGCCTGTTGATGGCTGATTTGTCTTACTGCTAGGCTTCTCTAGTGTTTTTGGACTTGGCTTGGTCTGGAATGCTCAGTTTCTCAGTTGACTGAGAATTCCTGGAAGCCTGGCTTGGTGTTACCTTGTTGTGTATTGAAATGTCTGCAAGAAAAAATCCAAACTCAGAGAGTACAAGGAGAGCACAAGGACCACAAAGGCCCCTAATCTATGAATATTCTCTTCCATTGGTAGATATATATATGCTTAACAGATGCATGTTTCTGCATACAGAATCCTAACACATAGGATTTTAGACAAAATTAGAAATAAATAAAATTCATATTAGAACTAATTTAATTTATAATTATTTTATTAGGTAATACATTTTCTTAACAATTACTTTCTATTGTGGCAATAAACCAGATTCAACATACTTTAAGAATTTTGTCATGTAGATGTGCCATGTATTATATATGCAGCCTAAATATGGGGTCCATCCTAGTTTCATATGTTTTTAATGTTATTTAATATATCTCCTTCAGACCATATACTTTATTTTTGAAACTAATTCAAGAGAAAAGTAAATATTGAAATTTGTATTTGTGACAAATGTTCTTTAACAATATATTTTACTGCTAGAAAGAATTATTTACCAAATTTGTTTGGAAGCCAGGAAGAAAACAACACAGGTAATTGCTTGAATCAGAGGTGAAGTTTATTCTGACAGCATAATACATAAAAGTCAGTTGTCAAAGGTGGCCATGAATCAGTGGTGGGATTCAAATAATTTAACAATCGGTTCTCTGCCCTAATGACTGGGTGAGTGGTCATGGCTGGGTGGTCATGTGACTGGGTGGGCGTGGCCAACTCGACGTCACTTCTTTGCCCTAATGACTGTTTTAAGTATAAAAAAAGATATACCAAAAGGTAGTTTATTATTTTATGCATTTAATACTTAAATAAGAACAATAAAAGAGGTACACAAACCTAGATTTTGTTACAAGAAAGAGTTTTACAATATTAATGAAAAACTATTAGATAATACCTGACAAAAAACAATAAAACTGTTATTTAAGGTATTTCCAAATTGCTGTTTGATTGGCGTCCTCACTTGCATTTTTCTTCAGTTTTACTCGAGCATCATCGACTCTGTGATTTACTCTTAACCATTTTTTGACTGTAGGAATAGGGTCCCATTCTTTTAGAGGTAGGCCAATTAGACTAATAGTCATTAGGTTTGTTATATTGGAAACAGGCGACTTCTCTTCTCTGAACATATGATGTTCATTTTTGAAAAACCTCTTTCTGCTTCTGCTGAACTTACAGCAATTGTTCTGACAATATTTTTAGCTTTTTGAATACTGTCAGGAGTTGCATATTCCTGGGAATTTTTAAAAACATTTTCTACAAAATCTCAATAATCGTTAATATTAATTTGGTAATTAAAAATGTCACTAAATAGGAGCAATTGTTCTTTAGCTGCTTTCAATGGAACTACCACTTCTTCAATATTCCAGTAATCTGGCTCCAAAAAATTGAGAAATTGTAATTTATTCCTGTCTTGAAATTGGCTACAACCTGTTTTTAAATGTTCACAATCCATTAATTGTCAGGTTCCAATTAATGTACCCATCGCAAACAGAACTCCAAGGCAACCCGTCTCCTCAAAGAACAGGTTTATTCAGATACATCATCTTGGCACAAACTGGTGGAAAGCCAGTACTGAAGGTTCCTGTGCTTTTCACCTCATTAAAAGTAAAAGTTTCTCATTTTCCCAAAACAATATATCACATTGTCCAATCGGGATAATGGCTGGTTGCTTGGTGACTTCTCTCCTCCTCCTCTGGCCAGCCAGCCGTTGGAATGTACCTGACTCATAAGAGAGCTATGTTGTTTTGGCTGAAAACTCCATTCACCTCTACTCTCCCCCCTTCAACTCCAAACTGTGTCAGACTGAAGCCATGTGAGGATAACCCATGCTAGAAACAAAATCCCCATCGAAAAGGGACCGGCCACAGCCAGTCAGATTCAGGCTTGATATTAGTCTTTTATTCAAATTCGTTATGATGTTTTCTAAAAGTCTTTCCCGAGGAAGCCAAAAAAATCGATGATTTTCTACAAATTTTATATATATATATTTTAAAAATAATCTTTATTTGATTTTTCCGTTTAAAAACAAACATATAAAAAACAAACATACAAAAACATAAGACCAAAACAAACATAGAAACAACTAACCACTTTTACAGCTTTTTCATAACATTTTCATAGCTATATACACTTTACAGTATTGCTATTTTTGCTTTAACTTTCTCCATGCTCTGATCCACGGGGGAGTCCAGGATGGGTCACCTCTAGTCTTCTAGCTCTATGAGAAGCCAAAAAAATCGATGATTTTCTACAAATTTTATATATATATATTTTAAAAATAATCTTTATTTGATTTTTCCGTTTAAAAACAAACATATAAAAAACAAACATACAAAAACATAAGACCAAAACAAACATAGAAACAACTAACCACTTTTACAGCTTTTTCATAACATTTTCATAGCTATATACACTTTACAGTATTGCTATTTTTGCTTTAACTTTCTCCATGCTCTGATCCACGGGGGAGTCCAGGATGGGTCACCTCTAGTCTTCTAGCTCTATGACTGTATTGAATAACTGAAGACACGCCTCCCTGGTACCGGTCTCCAGTTTTCCAATACAGTCTCAGCTCTTGGACGTGCTTTCTTTAGCTCCTGAGTTGGAGCTTCTTTAATTAGTGTGTGTATTTTTAAATTTTTTAGTTTGCTTTTCTTCTCCCTGGTGAGAACTCTTGATTTTTTCCCCCTCCCCTCTCTCTTCTATCGGCACTTGCTACAAAGAAGCAAGGGGGGGAGTGCTTTTTTCTCAAAGAGACGCTGCAGCATCGCAGTGCCCTCCGCTGGCCGTTTCACCGGCTGGTGAACGGCCAGAACCTTTCCAAATTGCCGGCCGGCGTTCTGGGCTTGGCTGATTAACCGCGGCTGCGGTGCCAGTCCTCCCAGAGGCTTGGGGGGGGTAGCTCTTCCTCCCCCTCCAATTTTGGACACAGAACGAACAGCGGAGAAGGCCGAGCGAGACGAGCTCACCAGCTTCAGAAATGGCCTCAACATCGGGAGCGGGTGAAGCGAGCCCGCCAAGCTTCCAGCGATCGGCTTGGAAGGCAGATGGAGGTAAAGGAGGCTCCTTTTAATTTCTTTTGGATTGGGTCTCCGCGGAGGCGGATGGGAGCCAGGGGTCTTGGCCGGCTTGAGGGCAGATCGCAGCATGGCTGGCTGGGCTGCCTTGCCACGTGGTGGCGGGCTTTTTTAGTGAGGGGGCCGCCATTTTGGAATTGGACCAACAGCCACGTGGGCCTGGTGCAGGAAGGGGTGTAGCTATTCTGGCCCCTAACATGCAGAGCTATGTGGGTCCTGCATGCAGCAGCGTCCCAGGTGGAGCCTGGCCTGTATAAAAAAGGAGTTTTTCCCCCTCTCCCTGCAGTTCCTGACCAAGCTGGTGGAGTGGGAGTTTCAGGTGCCTTCCACCACTCTCCTCTCTCCTATCACCAGGGCACGGGGGAGCTACATCTGCTACCTCCTCTTGCGGCAAGGTCAGTGATTTTCCTCAGCCCAGCTTCATACCTGGATGAGTTGGCTACTAGTGTTTTCCTTCTTTATAGGGGGCCTGGGCCTGCCAGCCCTATTACCTGGCTTGTCCCTTTCTTTCAGGTAAGTGCCTTCTGACTGCATTCCAATGGAGCAGGGCACTTCTGGCTCTGGGAGATCGCAAAGGGGTTCACCCCCAGCTTCTGAATCTTCTGGCACATCCTCAGTCAGACCCAGAGCAGCGGGCCTGGCCGCTGCAGAAAAAAATCAAGGCCAAATCTTCAAGGCCCTCATTGAGGAAGGAGGAAAAGGCAGAGCAGCAGAGACAAAGAGCTTTGGAGAAGGAATTTGCCAGAGTAGGAGATTCTTCTGTTAGGCACAGCTGTTTGACCAGCAGTGAGATGGCCGCAACCTTGGCACGATGTTCCCCTGAGCAGGCGGCTCAGGCAGAGCAGGCTGCTGAAACCGTAGGGTCCCCTGTAGTCTTAGGAGGCCGCTTGGGTTCCAACCTTCCAGCTGCTGCTCTGGGGGCCTCAGACCTTCAGCCTCTTGCCACTACTGGCCCCAACACAGTCCCAGCCCAAGGCCCAATACCCCAAGTTCACAGTACCCCGGAGGCCACCTTCACACCGATTGTGGCCGGGCTCCTGCCTGAAACTTGGCAGGAACAGGATATGCCTCCCTTCATGAGGCACTGGATATCCTCAGCCATCAAAGAGGGCATTGCAGAGGGACTGCAGCAGCAGCAGCAACCTGGGCAGGGGGCCTACCTGCCCCCACGGGAGGACCTTTGGGAATATGAGGCCACCTATCAGGATTTTCAGGATCAGGGTTCCCCGGCCCATTCAAGAGCTAGCCATCTATCTCTTTCCAAGGGCGAGCTGCTGGAGGAGGGAATTCTCTGATAGGGAGCAGGAGGCACCTGGCAGGCCGTCATTCAAAGGACTTTTCAATCCAGCCCTTTTCCATCAGCTGCTAGCTAAGGCCAGGAGCCGGCATCTGAGGCTGAGGGCCAGGATGACTATTTGTTCACTGAACGTATCACGGCTCCAGATTGCATTCCCATTCCGGGAATGTTTCTGGACCTTATTAAGAAACAATGGTCCAACCCAGCCCTGGCTTTCCGCCCCAGCAACCAGGAGGGCTCCCTGTTCTGTGTGGAATCGGCCCTTGAGCAGCTAGTGCAGGTGCTCAGGGTGGACTCCCCAGTAGTGGCTCTGGCTTCATCTTCCGTCCTTCCGCCTGATGCGGAGGATGCCCTTAAGGTGGACGAGAAGAAGGAGGAGATGGCTCTGCGTAGGGCCCACCTGGCTGATTCTTGGGCCATCAAGGCGATGACGGCTGCTTCCTTTTTCACTAGGGCTTCCGTCTGCTGGCTTCGCCAGCTGCAAGGCAGGGTCTCCCCTGAGGACCTTAGGGCCCATCAGGATTTGAGTAAGATCATTGCAGCAGCAGAATATACAGCGGATGCATCTCTGGCAGCCGCGAAATTTTCAGCTAGAGCCATGGTGGCGTCAGTTGACGGCCTGCCGCCTTCTGTGGCTCCATCACTGGCGCATGGATGCCAAAAACAAATGGAAACTTGCGTCCACCCCATTTCAGGGTGACAGTCTGTTTGGCCTGTCCTTGGATCCCCTTTTAGTTGAGACTAGGGACAAGAGGAAGGTGCTTCGCTTGCAGGGTCGCCGGGCAGATTTCTGCACGTCACCGTATTCCGGGCAGCCCTCCTTCAGGCAGGGGGGAGCCGGGGCAGTCTTTCCCTGTCAACAGAGGCCCTTTTTCCCAAGATCTGATTATCAGCCTGCAAGACCCACCTTCAGTGGCAGAGGCAGACAGCAGTACCAGAACAAACATCCTTCATGTGGACTGTGACTGCCAGTCTCTCCCTCCCATAGGGGGTCATCTCGGCCTCTTTTATCGTAGGGGACCACGTCGGACGCCTGGGTCAGGGAGACCATAAGGTACGGCCTGTCCCTGGAGTTCCTTTTTCCTCCTCCAAGGTTCTTCTTTTGCTGCCTTGTGTCCAAGGACCCATCCAGACGTCGTCTCATGGAGGAGGCCATCAAGCATCTAGTGGACATCCAGGCAATCCAGCTGGTGCTTCAGGATCAACGGGGGCTGGGATTTTACTCCCATCTTTTTGTCATCCCAAAGTCCTCCAGGAGGTCAGGGAGGGAGATTTCCTAGCCTCCGTGGACCTTACAGAAGCTTACCTTCATGTAGATTTTGTTACGCCGGGCACCATTTTCAATATACCGCCCTCCCATTTGGTCTGGCTTCGGCCCCCCGTACTTTCACCAAGGTTATGGCGGCCCTGGCTGCGTAACTAAGGACGCTTCCCATAAGGATTCAGTGCTACCTGGATGACCTACTCATCCAGGCGGCCTCCCTGACTGCCGCAGAAAAGGACCTGGCGACGACTATTCAGGTCCTTCGGGACCATGGGTTCTCAGTAAATTTGGCCAAATGCCACCTGGTTCCCTCCACCAGACTTGTGCACCTGGGAGCTCTCATAGACTCTGTCTCCAGCCAGGTCTTCCCTTCCCAGGACCGGCAGGACAGGGAGACTCGGGCCCTATCTCACGCTTCCGGAGGTTGACGTACACGTCCTGCTGCTGTGCCTCTTGGATCTGTGCCCGTAGGTCGATAGGCTCGTGGATGGCCACGAACGACTCGATGGGCAGGATAGTCCAAGGCGGAAGCAGGTCCTCAACGTGGGCGTACTCAGGCTTCCTTGAGAGCACACCCGCTCGTTGGTTGCGCCCACTCGGGATGTATGTGACCCTGAAATTGAAGCGGGCAAAGAAGAAGGAACACCGAATCTGTTGTTGATTGAGTTTCCGCGCGGTTTGCAGAAACTCCAGATTCCTGTGGTCCGTCCGGACTTCCACTTGATGTCGGGCCCCCTCGAGATGATGTCTCCAGGTCTCGAACGCGGTCTTAATGGCCAGTAGCTCTTTTTCCCAGATGGTATAATTGCGCTCGGACGGATTCAATTTCCGAGAATAGTAGGCGCACGGGGAAAAAGTACCGCCATCCGCGCGAGCCTGGAGTAGCACGGCTCCGACCATGATATCCGATGCGTCCGCTTCCACCACAAACAGATGGTGAGGGTCGGGATGCTTTAAAATCGGCTCTTTCGTGAAGGCCTCCTTTAAGGCCAGGAACGCCTGCTGCTTGGGGGCACCCCACTGGAACGGGACTGTCTTTTGCAGGAGCCGAGTGAGAGGCGCAGTCAAAGTGGCAAAACCAGGAATGAACGTCCTGTAATAATTGGCGAACCCCAGGAGTCGCTGGACGTCTTTCACCCAACGAGGAGGTTGCCAAGTTCTCAACGCCTCGACCTTGCCCCGATCCATCACGATGCCCTCTGGAGAAATGCAATGGCCCAAGAAGTCAATAGTTGTCTGGTAGAATTGACATTTCTCCAGCTTGGCATAGAGTTGGTGGTTGCGCAGCCATTGCAAGACCAGGCAGAGATGTTGGCCTTTCACGAACAGTTCCCGGACCGACCGCATCCGGACCGACAGACCCGGGGGAAGGGCCCTGCGGTGGGGGATAGTGTTGTGGTCCGCCAGCGACCCGTGCAGCTGGTTGCGGACTCCGACAGCGAAGAGGCTGTGGTGGTGATGTGCTGGCGGCCTGTGCAGCTGGTACCCGAGTCGGACAGTGAGGTGGTTGGTGTGGACTTGGTGCCAGAGGCAGAGATGTAGCCAGGGCCTTCAGAACCTCCAGAGGCTCCCATCACTGATGAGGAAGAAGAGGAGGAGCCTATTCTGAATGCACGGGCACGCAGAGCTGTCAAGAGGCAAAAATGGTTACTCAGGAGGAGAGCTCCTCGGGAGTAAGGCTTTGGGCTAATTGGCCACACCCTTAGCCTATTTAAGTATTGACCACGCTCAACCACATTGCAGGACACAACTCCGTTCAATCCACGACTGCTAAGAGAGCATTAGTAGTTTAAAGAGTATTAAACAAGGTTTGTTTGTACATTGCTTGTGTTGTTTTTGCGTGGTTCGGCAGCTGGGTCAGAACAAGCCATGCTGTCCCAACTCCTGGGGAAGATGATCTCCTGTCTGGACATTGTGCCCTGGGCACGGTTTCACACATGTCCCCTGCAATGGTTCCTTCTTCCCTACCAGAAGGGGGATCAGGGCACTTCTCAGTTGAGGGGCCAGGTGCCGACCAGGGTTCTTCACTCCTTGCAATGGTGGGGGTCGAGCGCCCTCTCCAAGGGTTGCTTCTTCAGGGACCAGGACAGGTTGACGATCACGTCAGATGCCAGCTTGCTGGGATGGGGAACCCCTTCGGGACAAGGGTCGCCCAGGGCAGATGGTCTCCTCAGGAACTCCAGCACAATATCAATTGGTTCAAGAGTTCTCTTTAGTATATGTTCAGTACCACTTGGTTCGCTTCGACTTCATTGTCAACTGGAGACCGGTACCAGGGAGGCGTGTCTTCAGTTATTCAATACAGTCATAGAGCTAGAAGACTAGAGGTGACCCATCCTGGACTCCCCCATCGATCCGCATGAGAAGGGACGTGTCAGGTAAGAACCAACGTCCAATCTCTATTATCTCTACAGTTCTATATTCAATGGATTGAGTCTCCTATTGTGTTTCCAACTTCTGTTACTTCTATTTTAACAAATTTTATATTTTTGAAGGTTTCTGAAATAATTCATCAACTTTTTTTTTCATATACACCCTTTTTCTTTCTAAGCATTTCAAATGCTTTAATAGATCTTATCACAAGTTTTTCAGCCTTTATTATGTCTACATTTCTTGCTTGCAATGTAATTTGAAAGAAGAGAAATTTCATTTAGAATGTCAATCATCAATGCCAAATCAGTCATAAAATACATATTTTCAAGACGGGCAGCCATACCTAAGTACTTTTCATTTGAATGAAAATACTGATGTATTTTGGGAGTTTTGCATCCTAAATTCCAATTCTTCAAGTTTCTCCTGTAACTCTGTTTGTTGTTTCTTTTTTTCTTTATTCCTTCATGCCATATAGGTGGCTATTGTTAATCCTCTGACATATGCTTTATTTGTGTCCCATAGATTCTGTAATTGGAATTTAGGATGCAAAACTCCCAAAATGAGAAAATCAAAAGAGAAAAAGAAATGATTAAACACAAAATAAATTTAATTTCGCAAGAGGAAATGGCTCAAAAACTTAGATTGACAAGACAGAATTTTTTTGAACACGCAAATAAACCAGGGAGATGGTTGGCCTACAAATTAAAGAAGGAGAAGGGAAAAAAATTAATACAACAATTACAAGATGAAGAGGGGAATATATATTATCAGATGGAAGAGAAAAAGAATATCGCCCAAAAATTCTTTAAAACGTTGTATAATCAAGAGAAGATAGAGGAAGAAGATATTAAAAAATATCTAAATGAGAGGAGTCTCCCCTTAATACCGGATACAACAAAAGAAATGTTAAATGATAAAATTACGATGACAGAGATGAAGGCGGCAATCCAGAAACAAAAAAAACAATAAAACCCCAGGACCAGATGGAATTCCCGCCGAGTTTTATAAAGAAATACAAGAGCCACTGGAGTTATTATTATTGGATGTATACAACGAGTCACTACAACAGGCAAAACTACCAAAGTCATGGACAGAAGCATTAATAACGCGTATAGCAGTTAGACTTATATACCGCTTTACAGTGCTTTACAGCCCTCTCTAAGCGGTTCATAGAGTCAGCATATTGCCCCCAACAATCTGGGTCCTCATTTTACCCACTTCGGAAGGATGGAAGGCTGAGTCAACCTTATTCCAAAAGATGATACAGACAAACAGCAAATTAAAAACTATAGGCCAATCTCGCTGCTGAATGCCGACTATAAAATATTTGTCACAATAATGGCTGAAAGAATTAAAAAAAATTTAAACGAAATAATCCATTTGGACCAAAATGGGTTTTTACCCAATAGGCATATAAGAAACAATACTTGAATTATAATGAATATATTGGAGTACTACGAGGCCCATCTGGGAAAACAAGCGGCGTTGATATTTGTTGATGCTCAAAAAGCCTTTGATAACCTAAATTGGAATTTTCTGATTAATCAATTAAATAATATGAATTTTGGGGAAAAATTTACAGGAATGATTAGGGCAATTTACTCCAACCAATCGGCAAAAATAATATTAAACGGGGAAACAACAGAGGATTTTAGTATAACTAAAGGGGTGAGACAGGTGTCAGGCCAAATCCATTTTAGTTGGGGTCCTTGGCCTGCCACACTTTATACTATTTTAATATGTATTCTTTGCTGTGGGAATTTGGGAGGGGGAATTGCATGAGGCCTGTCTGTATGTAGCCATAACAAATTCTTTCTAGATAGTCAAGATCATCCTTTGTCTTCGCACGCCTGCACCTGCACGGAAGGAGATGGGTGGATGCTGCCAAGTTGACAGTTGAAGATTGGTCGACGTGATGGACTTGGGGGTGTGGGGACAAGGGCTTGAACTTTCAACTGGGTGGAGAAACCCGGAGGGCTTCAGATTCAGATTTCTCCCAGATGTGCCAACATGGCTCTTAATAAATTGGAACTTTGAGGAACACTTTGCCTCGGACTCTAATTTAATTTTGGATGCTATTTGGAACCCTGACACTAACCCGAATCCTCGGGGTGCTGTTCGGGGTCCTGAGCCCCAACGCCGACCCAGCAACGGGCGGCGTAAAGACTCAGGGAAGATGGAGGAAGAGTAGCATGCCACGGGGAAGCAAGTAGAGGACGGATTGCGTATTCACATCGAGACCCTCTACGTTCCTTCCAAAGCCGTGGTGGAAGCCAAAGAGGCCGTGGAGAGGGAACGCCAGTTGGGGGCTCGACGCAAACAGCCGACCCCTGAGCACCTCTCTCAGCAAGAGCGGACCCCTCAAGGCGCAGCCGGGGGGCTGAGCTCTTCCACAGAGCAGCTGTGGGAACCACACCTGGGCGCGGGATCAGCCTCGGCCCACGAGTGGAGACAGCAGAAACTTACACCAACCGGACGCTCCGAAGGTGATGGATCCCAGTCACTGTCGTGCAGCCAATCGCTGATGGAACTCCCTGACCAGTTCGGACAACTAAGCGTAAGTTGGACCAACCCCCCTTCGGGACCCGAGGCCGCTAGATGGAACTTGGCCCAGCCAACATTCTCCTTCCCAAAGAGGAACCCACTGGCCCCTTTGAGCGGAGACTCGGCTTCATTCCACACTGCGATGAGCGAGACCCCTGCAAGTCTCTCCACCGGGGCGAAGCCTATTTGGGCAACCCTCTGCCCTGAAGCATAGATGACCCAACGGCCCAGGCTCAGGAGCCCGCTGGCCTGGCAGCAGGGCACGTGGGGATTGCCGACCCAAGGCCAGCCACCGAACCTCGGCCTCGCACAGCCAAAGCAATCCCCAGCATGGTGGGCTTTCTTCCCAGGCATGGGATGGGCACAATGCCAATGGGCATTGCCACCCAGCAGCCACCGAACCCCGCGCTGATGCTCGGTGCAGCACAGCCTCCTGCGATGTCCGTTCTGGCCACGCAAGCCCAGCCGCAGCAGCAGGGACACCTCCCCACCGACGGCGCTGTGCCAGGACTAGCCCAGCCATTGCAACCAGTGCGGCCGCAACTGGGAGGCCCCCAACCGCAAGTGTTCGTCCTGCCGGCCACACAAATGCAAGCTGCCCCAGCGCAGCCCCCTCGGTTCCGGGCCTCGTTCGATGGGGATCTCAGGAAGCTGGCCTACTTCCTACATCGGGTCTGGGTATACATCGATCAGTTTGGGACCCAATTCCAGTTGGACCGAGAACTGATCGATGCGATAACCGAGGGGATGAACGAGGGGGAAGCAGCAGAGTGGGCAACAGAACTCCACAATGAAGCGGCCCCAGAACTCGATGACGCTGACGAGTTCGTCCAGCTGATGCGGGTCCATTTTAACAACGTGGCTCAAGTGGAAGCTGAAGAGCAGATTAAGGGGCTGAAGCAGGCAGGCCACCCAGCCAAGGAGTTGGTGTGGGAATTCAGAAGGGCGGCAGGGAAGGTGCAGGACTGGCCCGAACGGCTCTTGGTGCACATGTTTAGAGATGTCCTAGACCCAGAACTGAGGAAGTCCTGTAGCATCCGGGGGGTCCCAGACTGGATCCAGGACTGGTACAACACGGCCATCGTCCTGGATCACGTGACCCGGGACCCCAAGAAGCCTCCAGTTGAAAAGCCAGCCAGGAGACCTTTGGGTCGCCGATCCCAAACGAAGCAAGCCGCGACCCCGGCCCCTGAAGCAACGAGAGCAGTAAAGTGCTATAGGTGCGGCCAAACCGGCCATTGAGCTTCGGAATGCTTAGCGCCGGCCCCAGTCCCACAACCGAGGACCCGGCCAGCCGCGGGAACCCAGAAGAAGCCCCCGAAGCCACCGGAGAGGAGTCACCTGGCCCAACAAGCAGAAGAATCCCCTCCCCCGTCCGACGAAGCCGAGGCGTCGCCAGGAGAGGAAGACCCTCTGCGCTCCGAGGGAGAAGGCAGCGGCGAAGATGACCCAATGGTGAGGCCAGAGACGGGGGAGGAAGGAGAGGTACAGACGCTCATAGACATGGGCTGCTCACAATGTTTAATCAGCAAATCCGTGGTAGAGAAGCTAGGGATCCGCACTAAGGCCTTAGCCAACCCCATCCTTAGCCAACCCCATCCGCTTCCAATAAGTGGATGGATTGCTGATTGGGGGGGCCCTGCCATGCACCTCACCGAATTGGTGGATTTGGAAATAGGGCGCCACCACGAACTCATCCAATTCATAGTCACCCCAAAGATGTCAGAAACGATCATATTGGGGCTTGTGTGGCTCGACAAATGGACTCCCACCATAAAGTGGGAAGATGGCTACCGAAAGCTAACCATGAGCATCGGGCCGCTACCCCCTAAAGAGAAGAAGAGCCAACCGAAGGGGCCAGAACCCATCAGCCTGGGCCGGCCTCAGCCGGCAGCCCCTGCAGTCGAGGCCAAACTCCCAGGTACCCAGCAGGTGCCGGTCAGGGGTGGGTTCCACTTACCTTCCCCACCAGTTCGCATCGCGATGTTTTGCGTGCACTCGCGCGCTCCGCTCGCGCGCACGTGCATTCCCTTGTGCATTTTTGCTTCCGCACATGCTCAGTAGCTACAATCAGCCCGAAACACAGCTGAGGAGCTGATCAGCTGTGCTTCGGGAGAAGGAATAAAGGTCAGTATAAACCCAGGGGCGGGCAGGAGGGCCCTTTTTCAAGCAGCAGAAGAGGAAAAACCTTCCAGACAGTAAAAAATTCACAAAAAATTCCCCAAAAAAGATGGCGGTGCCCACGGACCGGCACCGACCAAACCGGATCCGTGACATCACCAGCAGGTTGCTAACGGTTCGGGCGATCCAGTCCGAACCGGGAGGAACCCACCCCTGGTGCCGGTAGAATACAGAGACCTTGAGGGGGTCTTCAGTGAGGAAGATTGCAACTATCTTCACCCTCACCGGCCCACGGACTGCGCGATAGAGTTTGAGCTGGGGGCCACGCTCCCAAAAGCCAAGATGTACTCAATGACCCCAAAAGAATTGGAGGAACTAAGGAGATACATCGATGCCAATCTAGAGCAGGATTTCATCCAGCCAGCAAAATCGAGGGTCGCAGCCCCAATGCTCTTCAAGGATAAGAAAGATGGGATCAGGCTGTGCGTGGACTTCCGTGGGATCAACGCCTTGTGCATGCAAAACACATACCCCCTCCCTCTCATGAAAGACTTGCTGAACCACTTGTCCAAAGGCAAGATATTCACCAAGCTGGATTTGAGGGAAGCATACTACCGCATACGCATTAGGGAGGGGGATGAGTGGAAGACCGCCTTTAACTGCCCCTTGGGAAGCTTCCAATTCAGACTGATGCCCTTTGGACTACAAAGGCCCCCCGCAGTCTTCATGCAATTCATAAACAAAGTACTCCACCTGCACCTATACAAGGGGGTACTCGTTTATTTGGATGACATTCTCATCTTTAGCGAGACCCTAGAGGAGCACGTGAAACTAGTGCGGCAAGTCTTAGAAAAACTTCTAGCCGCCAAGCTGTACACAAAACTCTCAAAATGTGAATTCCACAAGACCTCCCTAGACTACCTGGGATATTGCATCTCCAGCGAAGGAATAGAGATGGATCCCAGGAAAGTGAAAGCAGTGCTAGACTGGCAGCCCCCATGCACTCACAAGCAACTACAAAGCTTTTTGGGCTTTGCAAACTTCTATCAGCAGTTCATCCCAGCTTTTGCAGAGGTGGTACTGCCACTGACCGAGCTGCTAAAGACAGGCCCATCGCCCACAAAACCAAAGCCTAACCAGCCGATTGGGTGGACAATGGAATGCCAAAAAGCATTCGAAAGGCTGAAGCGACTCTTTGCCCAAGAACCGATACTGCAACACCCCGACCCAGAATGGCAGTTCATAATTCAGTCTGATGCCAGTGATGTGGCGGTAGCAGCGGTGCTGTTGCAGAGAGATGAAAAGGGCCAATTCCTGCCGTGCGCTAACATTTCAAAAAAGCTCACGGCCACCGAGAGGAGATGGGCCATTTGGGAGAAAGAAGCCTATGCAGTTCGTTGGGCACTGCTCACTTGGAGACAATTCCTAGAGGGGGGCAAGGTACCGTTCGAGGTATGGACAAACCATAAGAACCTCGAAGCCTTGAAAACCCCCAGGAAGCTCTCACCAAAACAAGTAAGCTGGGCGCAATACTTCAGAAGATTCAAATTCGAACTGAAGCACATCCCAGCTGGGAAGAATTTACTGGCTGACGCTTTATCTAGAAAGCCACAATATGACAGCCAGAAGGAACAAGAAGTCCACTCCATCATTCCCCCTTCACAGGGGGAGACGGCAGCACAAGTCCTCACCCGAGGCCAACCCAGACGACCAAGTGCTTCTATTCAGGACAAATGGACTGCAACGCTGAAGGCAGCCCTGCCTGGAGATCCCTGGCTTAGCAACAACAAGGAGATCTTGACAATGAGAGAAGGCTTGGCTTGGAAGGGGTCAAAATTATACGTACCTGCCAGCTTGAGATTGGAAGTGCCACAACTCCAAACTGGGAGGACACTTTGGATTCCTAAAAACTCTCCACCTAGCCCGGCGACAGTTTTGGTGGCCTAAGATGAAAACTGAAGTGGAGGACTACGTAAAGAGCTGTGCCACATGCGCGACCAGGAAAAATCGGCCAGGAAAGCCGCCTGGACTACTACAGCAAGTGGCCAACCCCAGCAAACCCTGGGAGGAGATCACCATGGACTTCATCGTGGAACTCCCAGACAGCAATGGAAATAAGGTGATTTGGACATTGACTTATTTTCCAAGCAAGCCCATTTCATAGCTTGCTCAGGTCTACCGTCGGCCAGGAAACTAGCAAAATTGTTTCTCAAGCACATCTACCGCCTACATGGTGTCTCAAAAAGAGTCATCTCTGACTGAGGTGTACAGTTCACCACCAAGTTCTGGAGGGAGTTCCTGAGAGCGATCGGATCCACACAAGGACTCAGCTCAGCTTTTCATCCGAGTACAAATGGGGCAGAGGAACATGCGAACGCAATGGTCGAACAATACATCCATTGTTATGTACATTACCAGCAAGACAATTGGTCAGAGCTGCTGCCTTTTGCAGAAGTAGCGTATAACAATGCTGTCCACAGCAGCACTGGACTAATTCCTTTTCAGATTACCAGCGGCATGGAATTCATTCCCATGCCTGAACTACCTACAGAGACCCCCACTTCGATGTCCCTGACGGCGTGGATGGAGACGCTGAAAAAAGGATGGGAGAACACCAAGAAAGCACTAGCTGACGCGGCGGAAGCCTATAAGAAGCAAGCAGACAAGCACCGATTGCTCCAGGCCCCCTTCCGAGTGGGGGATAAAGTTTTCTTATCCACTAAATATATCCGATTGAGAATGCCCAGCAAAAAGCTAGGGCCAAAATTCTTGGGTCCTTTCCCAATAGTCAAAATTATCAACCCAGTAACAGTTCAGCTTGAATTGCCTAGAATATTGGGGAAAATTCACCCTGTTAATTGCAGCTTGTTAAAACCGGTGATTGGGTCAAACATAAGACCACAAACCCAACCACCACCTCCCCCTGTAGTCATACAAGGAGAAACACACTATGAGGTGAAGAAAATTCTAGACTCCAGAATGTTTAGGGGTCAATTACAATATCTAATCCATTGGAAGGGGTACCCTTTGTCAGAAGCTACCTGGGTAAAAAGTTTGAATGTGAAAACTAGCTAGTAAAACAATTCCACGACAAATATCCAGACAAACCAAAGGGTCCCCTTAGGGGGGAGGGGTGGTTAAGGATGCTGTATTAACCCCCTATGTTATTTCCTTCCTTTTCTTCTAGGACACGGTCTTTTCCTGAGGGGAGGCTGCCTGTCAGGCCGAAGCCATTTTAGTTGGGGTCCTTGGCCTGCCACACTTTATACTATTTTAATATGTATTCTTTGCTGTGGGAATTTGGGAAAATTCCTTTTAGATAGTCATTTGTATGTAGCCATAACAAATTCTTTCTAGATAGTCAAGGTCATCCTTTGTCTTCACACTCCTGCACCTGCACGGAAGGAGATGGGTGGATGCTGCCAAGTTGGCAGTTGAAGATTGGTCGACGTGATGGACTTGGGGGTGTGGGGACAAGGGCTTGAACTTTCAACTGGGTGGAGAAACCTAGGGGGCTTCAGATTCGGGTTTCTCCCAGATGTGCCAACATGGCTCTGTTAATAAATTGGAACTTTGAGGAACACTTTGCCTCGGACTCTGATTTAATTTTGGATGCTATTTGGAACCCTGACAACAGGGATGCCCCCTATCCCCCCTCCTATTTATTTTATTGTTGGAAATATTATTAATACAAATTAGGCAAAAGAAGGAAATAAAAAGGATTGAGAATTAAAAAGGAAGAATATAAAGTGCAAGCCTTTGCTGACGATTTGGCCTTTATCATAGAAGATCCTCTAGAGACAGGAACCATATTATTATGGGAAATAGAAGAATTCAGTAAAGTAGCAGGGCTCAAAATAAATCAAGAAAAAACTAAAATATTAATTAAGAATCTTACAAATAGGCAGAATGAGGAATTGGAAGAGAAATTGGGGATTCAAGCTACTAAGAAGGTGAAGTACTTGGGAATTTGGTTAACAGCGAAATGTTCCTCGATAAAAGAGGACAATTACAATAAACTACTACAACAAATACAAAAAGATTTGGATAAATGGGCGAAATTGCAAATATCACTAATTGGCAGAATTTGTACAATAAAAATGAATATACTACCTAAATTTTTGTATCTCTTCCAAACTGTACAAATAAAGTTAGGGGAAAAGTTTTTTGAACAATTAAATAAAATAATAACAAATTTTATTTGGTTGGGGAAAAAAGCCCGAATAAAACAAACTCTTGCAAGATTCTAGAAACAAAGGGGGGTTTGGTCTCCCGGACTGGGAACTTTATTATCACGCGGCAGCCGTGATGTGGCTTAAAGTCTGGATTCAATTGAACAATAATAGCACTTAGACTTATATAGTGCTTTACAGCCCTCTCTAAGTGGTTTACAGAGTTAGCATATTGCCCCCAACAATCTGGGTCCTCATTTTACCCACCTCGGAAGGATGGAAGGTTGAGTCAACCTTGAATAAAAATAATAAAAGGGTATTAACATTAGAGGGCCACAACCTCCAACATGGCTGGCACGCATTCCTCTGGGAGGGGGAAAACAAAACTCACTCATATTTTCAGAGGCACTTAGGGATGCCTTGATAAGTATCTGGGAAAAAATTAAGAAGAATCACTATATGAAAATTCCAATTTGGCTGTCAACAATGGAGGCGATGATCTAACCAAACGTATTAGATTTAAACAAGGAGGTGAGATACACTGAATTACTAGATGAACAAGGAGAATTAAAATCTGATCAGGAACTAAAAAAACCAAGGAATAAAGATTGATTGGTGGCCCTATCTCCAAATCAAGACAAGATATAAAAAAGATGTAGAACATTACGGTATTTATGGAAAACAATTGGAACCAGATAAAATACTGCTAGGGACGGGGGGAAATGATCACTAAGGCATATAACTTATTCCTAAGATTCAAAATGGAAGAAGAAACCATGAAGGAGACAATGATAAGTTGGGCTAGAAATTTTGGATATAGTATTGAATTAGACCATTGGGAGAAATTATGGGAAAAAAACTATAAATTAACGATGTTGGCAGCCTATAAGGAAAACCTCTACAAAATGTTTTACCGTTGGCATTTATCCCCAGCGAGATTGGCCAAAATGTTCCCAAATTGTTCACCCAAATGCTGGAGATGTGGTTATAAACAGGGTACTTTCTACCATATGTGGTGGACCTGCTCTAAAGTAAGGAAGTATTGGCACAAAATAAGGGATTGGCTGGAAGAAATTACTGAACAAAAGATTGAAATTAAGCCGGAACTATTTTTATTAGGTATTTTAGAGGCAAAAATGGATAAAAAATTTCAATATATAATATTACATATACTAACTGCAACCAGAATTGTTCTTGCGCAAAATTGGAAACAGTCTGATATTCCTTCAGAGGCAATGATTATAAAAAAGATATTTGAGTGCGCAGAGATGGATAGGTTGACTATGGAGTTGAAAGAGAAAGAAGAATCGGAGTACTATCAAGTTTGGAGTAGATGGTATACCTGGCTAGAGAATAGGAATACAATTACTGTATAAGAATTTTAGAATATTGATGATATGTATATTTAGTATAATTTAAATGATTGTATAATATAGGATAGTGAATTATAGAAATAGAACTTACGAATGTTAGGGATGATATTGATACCGATACGGAAATGCTGTAATGAGTGAAAATTTGTGTTTTGTTTTTTAATGTTGAAAATGTTTAATAAAAACTATTTTTTAAAAAAGAAAGAAAGAAAATAGTGATGTAGCACTAGATAAGATGCTACACAGCTAGGGTTGACCTTAAACTACAGGCAGCCCATCTTGGGCTCATCTACCAATCTTTGTAATTTCAATTCCAAGTTGTTCGGATATTATGTTAGTACAATTTGGTTCTTATTGAATTGATGAAAAATAGTATATATCTTATCAATAAATATTTTAAAATGATTTACTTGCTTTATTTCCTTTATTGAATCATCTAAAACAAGTTGGAGGCAATGGTTTAAGCAGTGCCATATTATTATGTTTGGAAACTCTTTTGCTCACTCCAGATTTTCTCCCAAGCATAATGCTGGCACCATCGGAGCAAAATCCTATTAAATTTTTTTCTAGGTAGTTCTTAGTAAGCCCAACATTATTTAAACTTTCCATAACTAAAGAACATATTGTCTCTGCAGCTTGTTTTTCCAATTCAACTAGCTCAACGAAAATTGTTGGTGAGGTAACTGAATCCTCAACTTTTAAGAAAAGTATAACATCTGGTTTGCAAGATATCGTTGAGGCTTCGTCAATAATCAAACATATTTTCAGATTATGCTTTGCAATTAGAAGGGCCTCACTAGTGTGGTAAATTTTTAAGACTGAGGGAGATTGGTGTCCAACAAAATGGGGACAAACAAAAAAGATATAGTCCAAAATAATCTAAGAAGTCATCAAATGAAATTCATAGGTACATTCACAGAGCAATACTGAATTCAGTTTAAAAAACAAAATATATGAATTAGGTTCAGTGTTGGGCGCAGCTTGTACTCAAGCCAAGTACTGTATTTACTGAAAAACAAGTAATGATTCCATAGGATGGCTTTATTCATTTTCTTTTCAGGTGCAGGGACAGATCCTGCAGAGGAAAGAACCCCAATCAACTGAGCCAATCATTAGAGCAACTTTTATAAGGCCAGGGTTGAATACAAACTTAAAACATATTTTAAAAATAGAGATGGATATGGGAGCAGAAAGGGAGTCCTCGATGGAGGGGAGGCAGCTGAGATCGGGGAAGGCACAGACAACAGGGGGCAGAAAAGTAGCCCTCGATGGGGGGGAAGGCAGCTGAGATCGGGGAAGGCACAGGCAACAGAAAGGGAGCAGAAAGGGAGCCCTCGATGGGGGGGTGGAGGCAGCTGAGATCGGGGAAGGCACAGGCAGGCAGTTCAGGCAGCAGAAAGGTAGGCCACGCTGCGGGGGAGGCAGCTGGGCGAGGAGCGGAGATCAGGGAAGGCAGGCCCCTGAGGCAGAAAGGTAGACCGCGGGGACCCGCGTGGTCGAGGCAAGCGAGGGAGCCAGAGAGCAGTGGCAGCTATGCAGCGGGCATGACTAGGCACCGGCCAAGGCAGGTGAGGCAAAATAAAGAGTGGCTGGGAGGGGAGGGGCGGGCCAGCCAGTGGTGGGATCAGCCGGTTAATCCGACCATCCTTGGCGGATCCCCCCAGAGAAAGTCGCTCTGTCCCAAGGGCCCGTCTTCCATCCAGAGCCGCAGTGGTTCCAACTCACCATGTGGAGGTTGAGCGGCGTATGCTAAGGGGGGAGAACCTTTCTCGGGGGGTCATCCAGGTCATCCAGGCGGCCAGGCGGCCATCCACGACTCGTATTTACGAGGCGACTTGCCGTTCCTTCTCAGCCTGGTGCGCCGGGCGTCATCGGGATCCGGTTTCAGCATCAGTGGTGGATGTCTTGGACTTCCTCCACCAGGGCCTGATTCAGGGTCTTTCCCCCAACACTTTGAGACACCAGGTGGCGGCGTTGGGTTCGGTCCTGCAGATTTCCCCTCTGGGTTCCCTAGCTAGTCACCCCAGGGTGTGCTCTTTCCTCAGGGGGGCCTCTAACCTTAGGCCACCCGTGGTTCACAGGTTCCCCTCTTGGGATCTATCAAAGGTTCTTCAGGCTCTCACCCTTCCTCCCTTCGAGCCACTTAGGGAGGCCAGCCTTCGTTTCCTCTCGTGCAAGGTGGCTTTCCTGGTGGCTATCACATCAGCAAGGAGGATCTCAGAGTTGGCGGCACTGTCAGTCCATAGGGACCTCTGTGTTTTTTATTCTAACAGGGTGGTCCTGCAGTTGGATCCCGCCTTTCTTCCCAAGATCAACTGGGTTTCACCAAGCCCAGGAGTTGATCTTGCCTGACTTTTGTCCAAGGCCTAGTCACCCCTTGGAATGCAAGTGGCATACTCTGGATGTGAGGCGGGCACTCCGCATCTACTGTACATCTCCAGGACCTCGTCTTTCCGGAAGTCGGAATCCCTGTTTGTTTCGTTCTTGCCGTCAACTCTGGGCCAAAAGGTAACACCCTCCACGGTGGGTTGGTGGCTGAGGGCCTGTATAGCCAAGGCCTATGAACTTCAGTCGCTCCCAGTGACTAGGGGCATCACGGCCCACTCGACTAGGAATGCGGCCACTACCGCAGCCTGGGCTTCTCAGGCGTCAGTAGAGGAGATTTGCCGGGTGGCGACTTGGTCGTCCCCGTCTCCGTTCATCAGACATTACCGTCTCGATGTTTATGCATCGTCTGAGGCTGCCTTTGGCAGGAGGGTCCTCCAACGGGTTTTTGTGGAGGCAGAAGTTCCAGACCTGACCGTTTCCCGCCCTTGAGACTGCCAAACTGCTTTGGTATGTCCCATCCTGGACTCCCCCGTCGATCAGAGCATGGAGAATGGACGTTGGTTCTTACCTGACACGTCCTTTCTCATGCGGATCAACGGGGGAGTCCAGCCCTGCCCGGTGTATGGTCTGGTGTCTTTCCCAGGTGGTAGTGGCGGTTGTTTTGTTTGTTGTTGTTGATTGTTTTCTGGTTCAAGAGTTCTCTTTAGTATATGTTCAGTACCACTTGGTTCGCTTCGACTTCATTGTCAACTGGAGACTGGTACCAGGGAGGCATGTCTTCAGTTATTCAGTACAGTCATAGAGCTAGAAGACTAGAGGTGACCCATCCTGGACTCCCCCATCGATACGCATGAGAAAGGACGTGTCAGGTAAGAACCAATGTCCATTAATAATGGGAATGAGCAATTCATGATCAGCATTTAGTTGTGAGGATTTAGTATTTTTGATGCCAAATTTCAGCTTCTTCCTTTGAAAATGGAAAAAGGAAGATTGAGGCCCCATCTGTACAACTACTTTGACATGCTCCCCTTCTACTCCAGAGCTAGCAAGAAATCACACTTGCATCTTTACACCCACCCTTAACTCACCTAACAGGCACTTCTGACATACAGTTTTAAGGGGTAACATTATAAAGGCTGTTACTGGTGGTGTCCTTGGCTGAAATTCTAGTATTATCCAGTATATCAACAAATACATGAAAAGCCACCTCCAACTGCAAGCACAACATTGATTACAGGTAGTCCTTGACTTACAACCACAATTGAGCCCAAAATTTCTGTTCCTAAGCAAGGCAGTTGTTAAATGAGTTTTGCCCCATTTTATGACCTTTCTTGCCATAGTTGTTAAGTCATTGCAGTTATTAGACTAGTAATATAAAAGAGTCCTTTGGGAGCTGGGCGGCATACAAATATAATAAATAATATAAATATAAATATAAATAATATAAATATAAATATAAATAATATAAATATAAATAATAAATAATAAATAATAAATAAATACAAATACAAATACAAATACAAATACAAATATAAATAATATAAATATAAATATAAATATAAATAAATATAAATATAAATATAAATATAAATATAAATATAAATATAAATATAAATATAAATATAAATATAAATATAAATATAAATATAAATATAAATATAAAAATATGATTGTTAATCTGAATCTGGCTTCCCCATTGACTTTTCTTGTCAGTCCATCAGAAAAGATGATCACATAACCCCAGGACACGGCAACTGTCATAAATACATGGCATTTGCCAAGCATCCGAATTTTGATTATGGGGATGCTACAACAGTTGTGAGTGTGAAAAGAGGACATGTCCCTTTTTTCAGTGCTGTTGTAACTTTGAACAGTTAGTAAATGGTTGTAAGTGAAGGACTACCTGTACTCAATGTGATGTAGTTTTTTTCTATTTGTACTGTTTGTCAGGCCTGGAAACCATTTTGGGCATTGGATCTTCAGGCCTGCCACATTTAGGGCTGTGGAAAATTGGGAGGGAGCTGGGGAAATATATAGTCAAAATAACATTCCTTTCTCTGAGAGTCAAAGCCACTCTGCCCTGCACCTGGAGGGGTGTGACTGGGAAGCATCTCCAGTTGGGATGGTGCATTGATTGGACCATGTGATGGACATGTGGGTGCTGGGGCAGGGACTTGAACTTTCTTTTGGGTGGGGAAAACCCAGAAGCTTTCAGATTCGGGTTTTCCCAGATGTGCCAAGATGACATATCTAATAAAATGGAACTTTGAGGAAACTCAAGCCTTGGAGTCTTCTTTCATTGGGGGTGTTACTTGGAACCCTGACATTAACCCGAATCCCCTTTAAAAACTTCAACCAACCAGAGAGAACTTCTGGGTCGGCGTGGCGGCGTGGAGCAGGAGAACAGAGCTCTGTTCAAACTGCCTGATTTTTTGCATTTGGAGGCCGGTGAGGCGAGGCAAAGTAGAGGGGATACACCAGGAGTGGCGGGGAGAAAAGCGATCCCCTGCTGCAACAGGAGGAACCCCTCAATTCCAGTGCAGAAAAAAACGGCTGTCATGGCCAGGTCTAGAGGCGTGGCGGCCTGATTTATGAAGGAAAAAAAAGTGTGAAGCAGCGATAACTGTGAAGAGGAAGAACGAAGGAGTACTGGTGTTATAATGATAAATTGACGAATTCGAAGCTGACAGGCAAGTGAGTCTCTAAGCTTTGAGAGGCGATGACTTTGAGGAAAGAGCGAGAGACGGCAGAGAAGGAGTTGGCGATTGAAGGAGAAAAGAGGAGAACGCGAGTGGTGGATACTGTGGGGAGCGTGACATCGGAGTTGACATCGGGGCTGATAAACGACACCCAGTTGAGTAAACTTGTTTGTGGTGGTGAACGGATTGAAAGTAGTGCTCGCATTTAGAAAGGATTTTCCTGTGCTCGGAAGGAAAGACTAAAGTGACAGTGGCAGTGACTTCGTAAAAAAAAAAAGTTGGAGGTAGACATCTTGGATTGCAGAGGATTGACTTCAGAGCGTGAACACGGAACACGTAAAGATAAAAGCGAGAAACAGGAGTAAAGTGTATTGGTGGAATTAGAGTGAAGAAAACTTGAGAAAGTCTATGGTTTGGGGAACTAAAGGACAAATTGGATAAGATTTGGTGCGAGGAGGACCAATTGAAAGTGAAGAAAGTGAAAAAAGTAAGCGGAAGTACGAGAAGGCAAGAGAAAGGCAAAGGATAAGATTTGAGAGAGAACGGAAGGCGGCAAGACAAAAGAGCAAGTAACAATCTGTGTGATTAAATTAACAACTTAAAAGATATATTTATAGACGTATTTACTCTAACTGATTTGACTCATTTACCTATATGAATTGAACTGTCTTATTTATATATTGGTAGTGTTACAGTATATCACAGTAATTAATTACTAACTAAGTATTAACTATTTAATAGAATTGATGTATTAAGCTATATTAACTGACCTGCCTTATTTATATACTGGTAGACTATAGTATATCACATTAATTAATTATTACTTATTTAATTTTATACGAACTAACATATTTACTTAAATGTTTAACTACTCAATAAGAAATAATAAGAACTTGTATATGGTACAATGGTATAGATTTTGGGATATACAGTATTAAAGATGACAAGCACTACCACAACTATCACTAAAACAGGAAAAAAAATAACTCCCACAGCCCCTTATTTATTTATTTATTTATTTAATAAATTTGTATGCCGCCCAACTCCCGAAGGACTCTGGGCGGCTCACAGTATATAAAAAAGACAACAATAAAAACATATATATATAAAAAAACAATTTAAAAATATATCAATATTAAAATAAAACATTCACACAAACATACATTGGCCAATCAGTCAATTATTGGCCCCAGGCCTGCCGGAAATAACTCCCACAGCCCCTTATTTATTTATTTATTTATTTAATAAATTTGTATGCCGCCCAACTCCCGAAGGACTCTGGGCGGCTCACAGTATATAAAAAAGACAACAATAAAAACATATATATATAAAAAAACAATTTAAAAATATATCAATATTAAAATAAAACATTCACACAAACATACATGGGCCAATCAGTCAATTATTGGCCCCAGGCCTGCCGGAAAAGCCAGGTCTTAATGGCTTTACGGAAAGCCAGTAAGGTGGGGGTAGTATGGATCTTGGGGGGAAGTTGGTTCCACAGAGGCGGAGCAGCTACAGAGAAGGCCCTCCCCCGCGGGGCCGCCAGCCGACCCTGTC
>QLTV01001311.1:329616-361258 GCA_003457575.1 Thermophis baileyi
GGCAAAGTTGATGTCACTGAATTCTTTGCCCTAATGAATGACCTACAAAAAAAAGATATACAAAAAGAAAGTGTATTATTTCGTGTACTTACTACTTAAATAAGAATAAAATAAGTACACAAAACAATAAAAGAGGTACACAAGTACTTACATAAGAGCAATAAGAGTCTTATTGCTCTTATGTAAGTATATGTGTACCTCTTTTATTGTTTTGTGTGCAATAATTGGTATATCTTCTTTTTGTAGGTCATTAGGGCAAAGAAGTGACATCGACTTGGCCACACCCACCCACCCAGTCACACGCCCACCAAGCCACACCCACAGAGCCGGTAGGGAAAAATTTTGAATTTCACCCCTGGCTTTGACCCTTAAATGCGGTGGGCGCTTCGGTTGATTTTAGTGGGATTCCTTCCCATGCAGAGAGGTTTTGCAATAGGAAAATTAGAGGTTTTGCCCCAGCAGTGGTTCCTGCCCCCCCTCCCTCCCAACTTCTATCGCCTCTATCAAGCTCTCCCTTCGTCTGTGCTCTTCCCTTCGGCTGCCTTTTCCAAGGACAGAGCAGTTCTTTGCAAAACGCTTAATTTTAATTGTTCTTGGCTGGCTGGAGGTGGAGTTGATCATTCTGCCGAGGTTTTGATAATTGCACCCCCCACCCTTCCACTCCCCTTAAGATAGGAAAGAGGCAAGCTTTCTCATCGCCAGTGTTGGTCTCCTTTTGTTGTTGTGTTAATGCTTCCTGTGCGACGTTTCTCTGGTTCTTGTTCAAGGTCAAGATAATTGCAAGCGGCAGCTTTTTGCTCCATCCTCCCTGGCCGAGGTTTTCTTTGCTTTCCTGCTCGCTCTGCACAGTTCTCCTGTTCTCCAGCTGTTAACAAGTGAAGCATATATAGACTCCCCAAAATCCACAAAGAGGGAACTCCACTCAGACCAATTGTCAGCAGCATCAACTCCATCACCTACAACATTGTGAAACATTTAATCACCTTATTCCCTCTGGTTGGCAATGCCACACATCACATCAATAATTCACAGTACTTTGTCAGCAAGCCTTCAAAACTAAAACTGGATCTGGATGAGATAATGGTTTCTTACAATGTGACTTCACTCTTCACCTGCATTCCAACAGAAGCTGTCACGTTAGTGAAGAAACACTACTACAAGACAGCACATTAGGTGACAGAACCAACCTCAGCCCAGACCACATATCTGCCTTGCTTGACTTCTGCCTGACCACTACATATTTTAAATACAATGAAGGTTTTTACAGACAAAAACCCAGCGGCGTGTGCCATGAATTCACCTGTGTCCCCCGTTGTGGCCAATCTCTACATAGAAACCAAAGCCCTAAACTCCTTTACAGAAATTCCACCCACTCTCTGGTATAGGTATGTGGAAGATACTTGGGTCAAAATTTAAACCCAGGCATTGGAAGCCTTCACCAAATACATCAACTCTGTGGACAGATACATTAAGTTCACTCAGGAAGATGTTAAGGAAAATAGTCTGGCCTTCCTGGACTGTGCAGTACATATTTAGGAAGAAGCCTTAACACTGATGTTTATAGAAATCATACATGCCAGGCAAGAAAACTATAAAATCTATTAAAAATCAACAGCCACACGTAGCATTAAAATAGGCCACTGAGGTCTTCTTTCTGGTTCTAAGAACTATCACCATGGCTAAAATAATGCCAGTCAAGAAAACTATAAAATCTTTTATCAATTTATAGCCACACCCAGCATTAAAATTGGCCATTGAACAGAATCAACTTATAACGGAAGACAAAGCAGCCCTCAGAAACCTAAAAAAGGACCAGACCATCAACCTCCTACCTGCAGGCAAGGCCAAACCACGGTTATTCTGGACAGAGCACAATATCTAAAAAAGCAAAAAAAAAAAAAAAACCCTAAAAAAAAACCTAAAAAACCCCCTAAAAAAACCCCTAAAACGAAACAAAACTAGAAGACAAAGTAACCTACATCCCAGTGAACACTAATAGAATACAAAAAGATAGACAACCAGATCAAGAAAACCCTCAGTGACCTAAGAAAGCCCCCCCCAAAGCCCAGTGCTTTTAAAGGGCTGAGCAAGCAAGGGCACCTGACTGGCTTGGCAGGGAGGGTGTTCACAACTGGGAGTTGGTGGCGTTCGAAGCTGGAGGACATTCACTGGCATTGCTCCCTGCCTTCTTGCAGCGCCAGCCCAGCCAACAACTGGGCAGGGAGCAACATCAGTGAACGTTCACCAGTTTTGAGTGCTACCAACTCCCCTCCCAGCCGTGAATGTGCCAGCCAGCCAGCCATGCTCACATGCTCACTTGAGCAGCTCCTTAAAGGCACCTGGCCTGGCAGGAGCTCTCCAAACCATGCATAAAAGCACAGCATTTTTATGCAGATTTGCAGCTCTGCCAGGCACTCCACAGGGAAAGCACCCCATCCCCAGAGTAGTGGTTGGGGGGCTCTGATTTCAAATGGAGTGTGTGTTCCCTGGCAAAGAGGGGTATATGGGAGCCCCCCTAAGATGTTTTGGGTTCTCCCAGGTGGCCTGCGGGGGGGGGGAGTGATCCGATGCTTCTGCCACCACTGTTGCACTTTGCAGAAGCCCCAAAACATCCCCAACCCAGCGCAGGAGAGCTTGAGGGGGCGGGGTGGCCAGCATCATGGGAAATGGAGTTTGGGGCTTGTGCAAAGTGAAGGCCAGCAGCAGCAGAAGCATGGTGCCGGACCATCCCCTCTTGCGGGCATTTCCCAGTCCCTGCCTCTCTGTCACCCACCTCCTCGGTGCCCGAGGCCATTGCCATCCATTGAGAAGATAGAGACCATCTCTCAGCATGGGGATTTGCTGGCGTTTATTTGTCTTGCATCATGAATTGCCCAGCAATAAATCTCCCTGGGCAAATTGGGTGTGATCATGCAGCTGGTGAAGGGCCAGCTGAGAATGAATGTCTGAGCTAGGTCGGCTGCAATGGGAGGGCGGGGCTGAAGTGGGCGTGAAAATGTCATTGTGAAAATAATTGTTTCTTACTCCCCAAAATCATAAACCTCTGCTGTCGATCCATTTTTCCAAAAAAGCCCAGTCCAAATTGTTTTCCACTTAGATGTAATGTCCATTTCCCAATCACCATAAATTTTATAAAGAAAGTCCAGTTCATCACTCAACGATTCTGTTAACTCCAAATTTGTAGAATCTATGTCTTCTTCAGCCTTCTCCAACAAACCTGCAGGTTTCAAACCAAGTTCCTTCTCCTTTAAATCTGCCAAGAACAATTTAGATTCTAATTCATCCAGTTGTGAGTTTGGTTTGGATACAGTTGCTTGTGTCCGAATATCCTCTTTCAGTTGATTTAAAACCAAAGTTATTTTTATCAAATTTTTTACCAGGGTTTTCAATCTGAACGTGTAGGTTAAAAAGCATTCTCTTTTTGAAGTCTTCCCAAAGGGCTTTATCTTTAAGTTAGTACATTGTTTGCATTTTTAATTCAGTCCTATAACTGGGCATTTACAACCAGACCTAAACATCTGGTTCATTTGATATACTGCAGGGGTGTCAAACTCAAGGCCCACGGGCCAGATCCGGCCTGCAATGTGGTTAGATCTGGCCCTCAGAGCCGCCCTTGAAACAGCGAAGGAATGGCCCGCGACGCCTCAGCCCGGCCCAAACCAACCAGGCGCTGATCTACAACCTGGCGGCCATCCAGACCAGAAAGCAATCAGCCTTAGATCCACAGGGTCACCCTGGAGCCAGCAGAGGGTTCCCCCGCCCCACCCCCTAGGCATGTGCACAGTAGGCGAGTGCACAGGGCCTGGTGTCCCTGGGGACTGTCTTGCCCCACAGGCTGACTGGTTCTGAGCACTTCCCTTTCACCTAGGACTACAGAGCTCACCGCCTCCTGTGCACACACCCAGGGGGCGGGGCCGAGGCAGGAGAGCAATCTCTTGCTGGCTCCAGGCCAGCTGCGTGGGTCAGATCTAAGACTGACAGCGTTCAGGCCGGGATGGCCACCACAAGTTGTTGATCAGTACCCAGTTGGCCGAGGTGACACAGGCCAGGCCTTTGCTTTTCCAGGGCAGTCCCACAGGCGAGGGGGAGAGATTGGCAGTGCAGCTGGTGGCCATGCAAGGCCATGCAAAGCGACCATGGCTTTCCCATGCAGAGGCTGGGGCGGTCCCAGTGAAAGAGAGGCTGCGAGGCCAGGCTCAGAAAAGGACAAGGGGAGGGGGAGAGACTGGCAGCACTTCCCTTTTACTGGGACAGCCCCTGCCCCCATTGGAAAGCTTCCCCTGCCGCCCGCGGGCTCCCACGTCCCTTGAACTCGTTAGGCAGGAGTTCCACTGGCAAAGCTGGTCCAGGTTTCCAAATCTGCAGGCGGAGGAAAGGTTGCCGGAGCCTTGCCTCACGTCCTGCCCTCTGAGGCGGCACCCATGGATGGGGCTTGGCCAGGAGCGTTGGTGGGCGAGGCTGCAAGCTGTTGCATCTGGAGGTTGCAACAGGGCAGAGGTGAGTTTGGGGAGTGCTGGAGGGGCTGTACCCCAGCCTGGCACTTGGGTGGGTAGATTGGAGTGAGACTGTAGCCTGGGTGAGGAGCCTCTGGGCACATGCAGAGCACACCTCGCTTGCTTTGCCTGTCTCAGGGTCTGCAACCAAGAAGCCCGGCCATGGCTTTCCAATGGGGGTGGTCCCAGTGAAAGGGAACCCTCGCAGACTGCGAGGCCAGGCCAACAAGCGGGGCATGGAGGCTCTGGTGCGGGTGCAGTGCTCATCTATTCTACAACCTGGTGGCGGCCATACAGGCCTGAACATGGTCAGCTTTAGATCTGACTCGAGAGGCCACCCTGCCGCCCTCGTCCTGCCCCCTGGGTGTGCTCACAGGAGGGCCTGGTGACTGCATTCTGAGTGCTCCCCTTTCATCCAGGATGCACACACACTCTATCTCCTGTGTGCATGCCCAGGGTGTGAGGCCGGGGTGGTCTCTCACTGGCTCCAGGGCAGCTGTGTGGGTGAGATCCAAGGCTGACCATGTTCCGGCCTGAATGGCTGCACCAAGTTGTAGATCAGCACTGCACCTGCACCAGCGCCTCCAAGCCCCCTTTCACTGGGACCACCCCGCCCCCACGTGGGAAAACCATGACCGGCAGCAGCACTGCCAATATCTCCCCCTGCCCTCGTCCCTTCCTGAGCACAGAGGAAGATTGGGACGGCATAAAAAGTGTTTGCAAGCTGACGAGACTTTGCGGCAGTGAAATCCCTTGCTTCAAGCCTCCCATCAGCTTGCAAATGCTGTTCGCACTGTTGCAGTCTTGGCACGAAAAGTGAAATCGCCTTGCTTGAAACCTCCCATCGGCTTGTAAACGCTCTTTGTGCCGAGACTGGAACAGTGCGAACGGCGTTTTCAAGCTGATGGGAGGCTTCAAGTATGGCGATTACGCAGCCGGATCTGGTACAAGCCTCAGTTCGCAGAGAACAGAGGCCTAAACTACTGTAGTGCAAGATCAGTAGTGCAAGATCTCATGCTACTGATCTTGTGTGATCTTGCACTACAGTACTGCATGAACTGCAGAGCATCGGTGCTTGTGCGCGGCTGAGGAGGGTGCCTGGGGGGGTTGAACAATACTGCATAAACTGCAACGGGGGGGGAAGCCGCCATGGGCAATGAGCAGACAGAGTGGGCAAGGGCTTCCCATTTTGACCTCTCCCCACTGCCATTGCCTCTGCGCCTGGACTCCAGCCTAAAACCGAATGGGCAGTTCAGCTGCTCCCTCACTGCGCCCCAGCAACGTTCAACCCCCCCCCCAGGCACTCTCCCCAGCTGAACGCAAGCACCAATGCTCAGCTTCCCCCCCAGGCTTTGGTGCTCACCCTGGATCACCCCTCCCAGCCTTGTCTGGCCCATCACAGGTGCCCCTCGACATGACCAACATTGAGCGGGCCAGGTCAAGTTGGTCACGCCCATCCAGTCATGTGACCACCTAGCCATGCCCACCTGGCCCTTTGAGGGCGACCATAATGCTGAACCTGTCCTCAGTGAAATTGAGTTTGACACCTATACTGTAACAAAGTAACCACAGAGAATATTGAGGTAATATTTCTCACAATAAAGAAGGATGGAAAAAAAGAAAATATCCCTCAAACATAAAAAATTAAGACCAGAGTTTTTTAAAAGTTAAGAAATTGCAAAATCCCTGTAGTAAAAATCTAATGTAAATTAAAATCCAAATAGGTCACAGGAAATCGTTGACTTCCATATGGAGAAAGCAAAAATAATTCAGAACAGCAAAGTGCAACAGTGAAAAAACATTAAAGAATTCATGTTAAAATCCAGCAAGGGGTTAGAGTAAATCAGCGTTCAACCAGTCAATTAACTTGTAAAAGAAAAATCAAGATAAAAAAGAAAATTCAAACCATGCAGTTAAAACCCAGACGGCTTTAAAAAACCAAACTGCTGAGAGGAAAGATAGAGACCCGACTCTCTGACCGTTCCCATCAGGAATTGCTATCCTTGAGATTCCTCTTCCCAGGAGGGTCCACAGTCATCTTGGATTGTTCCTAACTGTCCCCATTCAGATCTAGGGAGCAGGCTGCCAAAGAATCCACTTTGGTGGCAAAATCAGCTGTTCATCAGCAAGAGAAGCAGATCACCCTGCGGCAACTCAGCACACCATTTTGGGGGAAGTGGAAATGGGAGTTAAAGTTTTGACTGATGCAGTTTCCATGGGTTTCTACATTAAACCCTATCTTCTTGACACTATATTAAATCTAATGAGACATTTCATGCATCTTTCCTTCTGGGTTGTATTCTTCTGTTACAGGCTAACTAATTAATTAATTAACTAACTAATTAATTTCCAACTTTTCCTTGCAAAGTCAAACATCTTAAGTCAAACATTATTGATGTTGTCATTTTGTTAATGTGGAATTCTCTTTTCAACTAGTGGTTAGTAAGAATGGTTCAAAATTTCATGTCTTCATTAATCCAGTTACTTATAGTAATGACAAAAAACTGTTGTTAATTCCGATTCATCTTATTATTTTTTAAATATACATAACAGTTGCAACCATCAAGCAAACAAATTGATAAAACATCTTTACAGACACACAACATTGGAAGTGATATTTACATACATTTATAGATATTTTTAAGCAAATGGTTTACGGTATATCCCAACTTTCAGGAGCCTCAGCATTGTAATGTATTACAATGTATAGTAGGGTTCCTGTTTATTATATTTATTTTAGTACAATTTATATACTAAGTACAATTTATATACTAAGATTTTATTATGTCCTATGATTAACAAACAAGAAAAAAGAATAAATAAAGCCTTCAAGAATGAATCAAGTCATAATTAAAGCTGAATTATAATATAGTAAACTAAAAACAATATATATGTCTGTCTGATATGGAAACATCAATAAAGAATCTCCAGGATTATCGTGAAAGCATGAGATATAAATAACGATAAGCTTGCTCAGATATAAGAAGGCAACATCAATAGCCAATTTTAGAAAATATTAGTATTCCTATGTTATATGATACTGAAAGATTGTACTAAAATATAAAATTGTACTAGAATTACCTTAAAAACAATTTTCTTATAAAATAAATACAAGAGTGTAAAGAAAAAAGTAAAGTGTCAGATTTAAGCCATGAGCTCTTGTTTCAGCTGATATATCCTCTTGGATGCAATTTTCATCTTAATTTGCTAGCAATATCTTTCAGAAGAAACTTCAAATCATTCATCTTAAAAAAAAAATAATTTTGTAAGAATGCAAGAGATTAATTGGAAATTACATCATTACATTTCAGGCATAAGACTAATCTTAACTATTATACTGAATCATAGAAAAGTTCATCCTTAAGCAAATCCATTAACAATGCAATTCTAAATGCATTTACTCAAAGGCAAAGCCCAAAAAGTTCAACTGAATTTGCTCACAAGGAAGAGTATATTGTGTTGTAATATTAATCAAAATCTTATATACGTCATTTGCTCTCCACAGCTTGCAATTAAATTCACCAACATTTGCTGGCTGTGAAATTTGAATGCATCTAAATTTAGCTCTTAGCTTCTATAATCTGTCTTCAAAATTCAAAAAATGAAAAATAAGCATAAAAGAATAGGAGATTGCCAAAGATCCAGCAAGATTCGTGTAAAATGTTTTAATAACTCTTAAGTATCTAAATATCTTATATCAACAAGATATATAATAAGCGATTTATAAAGTCAAAACAACAGAGTATGTTATATTGTAATTATTCACTGAAACAACCTAGGAAAGGATTTTTCCATGAATATATTATAAAGATACCTATCATAAATCAAAAAGAAATCTAATACACAAATCTAATAAAAATGTAAATTATATGATAAAATAAACCAAAGAAGGCCTAAATACACTTTTACAATATATTGTTGTTTATTTTTGTATATTTTGAAATATATAAAGTACACTGAGGCCACAAATTTAAGTGGTACATGCTAAAATGACAAGATGTAATCCAGGAGCAGAAAAATTATCTTAACCAAAAAATATAAACGTAATTAAGATCATAAATTTTTAAATGCAATGCTTCAGAGATGGATGGCATACTGTGGCAACTTGAAAGCTTTCAAAGGGCATCTTTCAGAAACTTCACATACTGTACATTTTTTCTTAAAATTAATACCTTATTTATTCCAATTATATAACTGGAGTAAAAATTCCTGTTTCTCTGAAGCAGATGCAAGTTTATATTATTTAACAAACCTTAAATAATTACAATTCTCTGGATTAATCAGAGTTCATTCTTAAAATATCCAATTAAAAGAATATTGAATATTATATATTATGCTAAATATATCAAAACCTAACTAGCTTAGCTATCTTAAATGTTTTAAAAAAGAATTTAACAGAACAGAAGGTAAAAATTATTGTTGGGAATAGTATTTGGATCATTTCTATAATTAGTCACAACTAGCATCAATGGATCTCATTCTGTATTTTTTTCTCAGATATATAGAAATACTCAGCAAGGGCACTGCTGCTAAGGCTCTACTATGCTCTGATCTACAACTTCATGGTGGCCACCCAGGCCAGAATGTGGTCAGCCTTAGATCTGGCCCATGGGGCTGCCCTGGAGACAGCTAGGGGCCGCCCTCCACCGACTTGGCCCAGGCCCACCCCAGCCCGGCCGGATGCTCCCCCTCGGCGCACACAGGAGGCGGCAAGCACGTGGGGGCTGGCGTCCCCAGTGACCATCTTGCCCTGCAGGCTGACTATGTTCTAAGCGCTTCTCTTTCACCAGGGACACCAACCCCTGCACTCTCACTGCCTCCTGTGCATGTGCCCAGGGGGAGCGCCTGGCCAGGTTGGGGTGGGCTAGGGCTGAAGCAGTGGGAGCCAGCCCCTCTCTGTCTCCAGGGTGGCCCCGTGGGCCAGATATAATCACATCGCAGGCCGGATCTGGGCTGCGGGCCTTGCGTTTGACATGTCTGCTCTACCAGATAAAAATCTGGCAACATTTTTTATTGTAATTGCTGATCAGAATATCATATTTTTCAATATTCTTGCTTTTCTTCCAAAAATTCTAAATTCTATGGCTTCATATTTTATATATACAATTATTTTTACACTATGGGTATAAAAAGAGTATAATCAGGCAAGGTATATAGAATAAACAAAAAGAATGTAAGGACATAATAATAGAGTCAGTAGAATTGGTTTGACTTGCTATTTTGCTTCTGTAAAAACTGCTTTGCTAAGAATTGGAATGTAACTCCTTGTTTTTTTGTATACCTCAGTGCCTGGAATGGAATTCGTCATGGGCACATTCCTCTGTTGCTAGGCACCCAGCCCCTCTGTTGCTAAGCATTCAACCCCCCCTGTTCCTTGCTGCATAGCCAATGCCGGGCTACAAGGAAGGCATTGGCCAGGGGGCCAAAATTGGGTATTCTGAAGGTATAAAACATGCCATGCCTTCCCCAAGGTGTGGCTATTCCTCACATGCATTGTATTTGTGTGTTCTGGATATGGACCTACCCAGTATTTTGTTTGTGGCCATAAATAAAATCTGCTTCTTTTTGCAAGCCTCGTCTCGAGTCACACTCTCTTTGGCATCTCAGTGGCTCGGGGAAATTTCTGGGACCTTACATTTTTGGTGCCCTGAACAGGGACTTGAAGGCTTCCCACAAGCCGGACCCCTTTGAGGCTTGGCAGGCCTTCACTATGGCAGACAGGAAAAAACCAGCTGGGACCAGTAACGAAGTCAAGAGCGCTCCCGGCACATTTGACCCAGTGACCTCGCCCTGGTAATTGCTGGCAGCTTCTGGTTCTGCCTGCCCTGAATGCCTTAGAGGCTTGCATTGGGGGGGGGGTTGTGCAACTGAGCTCTTCTGGGTGAGTAAAAAATTTTGGGGGGAAGGAGAGGGGAGTGTTGCCTTGTCTGTGTGAGTGATTGTGATGTGGGAAATACCTAATAGAGGTTTGTCTACACTTTGAAAGGAATGTGACTGTTGGAATGAGAAGAATTTGAAGTTCAGGGGAGGGCTTGGTCAAACTTCGAGCCAGCAGGGAGCCCAATAAATCCTTTAGGGAAAAGGGAGAGTTTGTCAAGCTTTGAGCCTACAAAAAGCCTGAGAAACCCCCCTTACTGAGAAATCCCCTTAGAAAGCTTGAGACTCAGGGTAGGGTTCTAACCAACTCCAATTCCGAACTAAAGAAAAAGCCCGAGAAATCCTTTAGGGAAAATGGGAGAGTCTAGCAAAACTTCAAGCTGACGAGTCCAAGAAATCCTTTAGGGAAAAGGGAGAGTTTTGGTCAGGCTTCGAGCTTTTGAAAAGTTTGTGAAATCCGCTCAGAAAGAAACAGAAAATGGGCAACCATACTGGTAGCCTGTTTGGAACAAATAACCTAGTAAAAAGAATAGGGCCATGTTCCCCTCTGGACTGTGTGCTAGCCTACTGGAACACGTTAAAAACATGTGAAAAAGAAATAGAAAAAGAGTAAAGAAAAAAATGCAGCAGTAAAAGTTGTCTTTAAAAAGAAAAGTGGAGTTCAAACTTGCTCATGAGAGCCCTGGCCAGATGCAAACGATGTGTGAACAAAGGTCTCTATACATCTTGATCTTTAAAAATAGGCCAGCAATTGCTGGGAGATTTAAGATACATAAAGAAGAGTTTGGATCTTTAAAAATAAGCCAGCGCCTGCTGGGAGATTCAAGCTAGAAAGAGACACAGAACACCCCCAGGGCAGAGACAGGTAATAACAATCTAGTGCTTAAGGAGATAGAACAATGAGTGTAAAAGTGAGAAGTTCACTAAAACAATTAGGAAGAATCCCAAATTGTAAATAGACCTGACTAGCCCTTTAGGGACAAATACTTAGAGGTTGGGAAGCCCCTCCATACAGTAAGATGATTCAGACGTTGGGCTGACCAAAGAAGATATGGTTAATTTATGCTGTTATGTGTGGTAGGTTTACCATTCTCAAAAGAGCCAGAAAACTCTGAAAGAACTAAGAATAAAGAAGAAAAGTTTTATTGTTCTTCCCACCCGGGGTTTAGCAGGTAATAAAAAGGTAAAGCCTGTCTAAATGGGAAGACTCAGATAATTTGACTTGACCAATTTGATGTGATTTCTGTTAAAAATTCTTGGATATGCATCTATAATAATAGCATGTAGAATTGAATGGGATTGAATTGATATTGTGATTATGTTTGGCTGGCCGGTAGATTAAGTAAGCTTCTTGGCTTGGGCTTGAAGCTGTGGGAAACGGGAAGCAGAGACAGGTAATAACAATCTAGTGCTTAAGGAGATAGAACAATGAGTGTAAAAGTGAGAAGTTCACTAAAACAATTAGGAAGAATCCCAAATTGTAAATATTGAAACTGCTCTCTGAGTTTTCCCACTGCTTCAAGAATGAGCTACAGGTTGCCCAACGAAAGAAAAAGTAAAGATTTAAAGGGACAAAACCTCCCCAGGTCTGGAAATGTTGTTTAATGGTGTGTGTCTGTGTGTAATCATTTCCAAACCTGCAGGGAGGATGAGACCCTCTAATAATACTACACAAAAAGTTATTTAGAAAATGGAGCTCATTGGCTTGTGAGAAAGCTCCCTGAAATTGTAATGATTGCTTTGCATGGAGAAAGCATGACATGGAATTTTTGTATGTAAAATTTATTTACACAAGCAGTCTGACTGCAGTGCAAATGTGAGTATGTTGATGGTAAAAATTGGTGTGATTGTACTTTGATTCTCTTTCGTATAAAGAAACAGTAAGCTGTAAAGTTTTGTTATTGTTATTGTGCAATAAGTGAAAAGGCAATAGCCAGTGTTTGCAAGGAAAAGAAATAGAGAAACTGATTCTGTTGAAAGTATGCTGAAGGAAGAAAAGGAGTGAGATGTCTGTGTTGTCTTTTAATTTCCCCCCCCTGTCCTCGCTGACTCATCTTAACCATCCCCCCCTCTCTCTCTGCTGAGCTGGCTTGAGAAAGGCGGGGTAAAGGGTGACATCTGATACCTGCCTTTTGAGGGTTGCTTCCATCTGAATGGAATGTTTGTTTGTTAGCAGCACAAGGTGTTGCCCTTTTAGGAATTGTTACAGAGATGAGTTAGAAATTGCAATATGTAGAAAGAGAGATAAAATACTTCGGACATTTGATTAATGGAAGAAGTAGGAAAATAACACCTGAAGGAGTTAAGGAAATTTGTAGGATTGACTGGATATTGTAGGCTCTGAATAGATAATTATGCTATTTTGAATAAAGACTGGTATGCAAAGAGCCTAGTGTTAAGGGAATGGCTTTGAGGGTTTTAACCCAGAAGTGGGAAGGAAAGAGAGTCAGTGGCATTTTTGTCTAAAATATTATATCCTGTCTGTTAAGGATTGCCAGATTGTGTTCAAGCAGTGGCTGCTACGGCAGTGTTAATGAGGGAAAGCAGAAAACTGACTTTTGGAGGAGCCCTAGTGCCCCTCCTCAAGTGAGGGTGATCTTGAACCAAAAAAGCCAGTCAATGGCTGACAGATTCAAGGATTTTGAAATATGAGAGTGATGTTAGCTTGAATCCAGCTAGGATGATAGGACATTGGTGCTGAGAAGGGGTTAATTTGTTTATAGATGGGAAGAGAAAGTGGTAGAAAGTAAGAGAAGAAGTTTTGGAAGAAAGTAGAAAGTTAAGTGACAGAAGGAACTGAATGTTTAATGTTAGGTGAGAAGAAGGAGTTAGAGAAATTGTGAGCAGTAGAAAGTGGGGAGGTAAATGGCAGATGTTGATTTTGGACATCAGGGTAGTCATGGGGGGGCTAAGGTATGATGTGATTTGTTTTTGGAAGTTTCTGGATGCTGTGGATTGTGACAAATATGTGAAATGTAAAACAGTTAGTAAACAAGTTCTACACATAAAGAAAAGGGAGGGCAATTTTAGCGTGACACCATTTCCGTTGATTTTATTAAACTACCTCAAGAGGGGAGACTTAAATATTTATAATGGGTCACTTGACTGGATGGGTTGAGGCTTATCCAGCCATGAGAGCCACTGTACCAGTAGTCACCAACATTATATTGGAATAGATTATACCTAGATATGGAGTAGTAGAAGCTATAGACAGCAACCAAGGGGCTCATTTTACTGCAAAAGTGCTTCAATTAATCATGGAGGAAGTGGGAATTCAGTGGGAATGTCATGTTCCATGGAATGCAAAATCGTCTATGCCGTGAACCAAATCTTTACCCTTGGCTTTGCCTTCTGAAATGATGTTTGGATTTCCACAGTTGGACAGAATGGGGGTAATTCCACAATATGAAACTAAAGATATGTCTGTAAAGAACTGTAAACTTGGCCTCTCCTCTTCTTTATCTTACCTCAGAAACAAAGGAGTACTAGTTCAAACCCTACCTCTTGATTTTGCTGTTCATAAGTTCCAGCCTGGTGAGTGGGTCCTGATAAAACCTGACGTGAGGAAAAACTTAGCCAAGCCTGGGACAGGTCCTGCTGACCACTGAAACAGTAGTCTGAACTAAAGACTACGGGTGAAACCACTGGTCCTTTTACACACCCGTGTAAAAGGACCAGTGAAAGAACTTAAAGCGTGGCAAGTGATTCCTGGAGAAGACCCGCTGAGAATAAACATTTCCAAAAATTGATGTGGTCATTGTGGTATGCATGGGTTTTGTTTGTGATTTTTCTCGTTGCAGGAGTAGCAACTTTTTGGTCTTTCCGGCCTGAGTGGTGGCCTATGTTATTCCATCTGAAGATCCCAAAAGAAGCTGTGCAACTTCACATTCTACAGATTGTGTTGGTTCTGTGATTATAACTGTATCACTGAATGTTGTTGTTATTCTTGTTGTGATTGTGAACTAATACACACCTGTGGGGAATAGTGGGACACTGTGATTGTGGAAATGTGCAATGGATTGCTCCCATATAAACTCCATATATATTGGGACACTGAATCAGATCAACCTGACTTGAACACAGTAGTCCTAGGAGATAGTGATATCATAATCCCTGACAATATAAAATGTATTGATTTAATGCAATGGTTCAATATTTGGGAATAATTTTCTTATGCATAGGACTAATAGGAGGAGAATATAATGCAATGATAAATGTGAAAAATTATATATTACAAGCAAGGCTGTTTTCTTAGCTTTCTGTCATCTTTCCTTCTGGAATTAACCTGACACAACCTAGTAACCCATTTGAAAATATAACTTGACTGAGTGGGTTATGGAGGGATGTGGTAACTCTTAATTGACATGCTCCAGATGGCTTATATTGGATATGAGGAAAGTTTGCCTATGTGCAATTGCCTAGTCGATGGTATGAAGCATGTGTATTAGGAACTGTGAAACCTATTTTTCTTCCTTTTTTCTACTGCCCATACAACAAGGTGACCAACTGGGTATACCTGTTTATGAGGAAGTAGGCCACAGAAAGATGACTGGCCTCCAGAAAGAATAATTCAGGTATACAGACCAACCACCTGGGCAGAAGCTGGAATGTATAGTTATTGAACTCCCATTTATATGCTGAATAGAATTATAAGGTTACAGCTAATGCTTGTGTTGTGGCCCGCCAGCGTCCCGTGCCGGTGCTCATGGATCCCGAGGACGATGAGGCGGTTGTGGCGAGGTACCATCGGCCCGTGCACCTGGCGCCCGAGTCAGAGAGCAAGGAGGACGATGAGGCGGTTGTGGCGAGGTACCATCGGCCCATGTACCTGGCACCTGACTCAGAGAGCGAGGAGGCTGAGAGTCACCAGGGCCTTCTGTACCTCCTGAGGAGCCCATCAGGGCCGAAGAAGAAGAGGAGGAGCCTCTTCTTCTCAATGCTCGGGCATGCAGTGCTGCTAGAAGGCAAGAGTGGCTACTCAGTAGGAGGTCTCCTCGAGAGTAGAGCTGCAGGCTAAGTGGCCACACCCTTAGACTATTTAAGTCCTGACCACGCGGAGCCGTGTTGCAGGAAACAACTGTTTGATATCCCTCTTGGTCTTTGTGACTCCAGTCTGCTCGTGTACTTGTTCCAGTACGGGTCTTATTTCCTGCATTTCTAGTTCTGGGAGTATTGCCAAATACAGTCAGACCTGCTCATAGTATCTCTTGGACGTTAAAGATTAGACATTTACCAGCAGAGGTTTGGAAAACCTATTCGGCCTTTTATTTTGTGTTCAAATTATTACGTTGCTCCTAAGAAGTTATTAGGAGACATTTATGAGTAAAAGAACAGTGTTTGGAAGTTTGTGTGTGCGTATTATTGGTGGCTCGTCGTTGGGGCAGAACAGATTGTTTCCTGCCAAGCCACACACAAACCGGGATTACCATGGACCAGCTTCATGCCGAAAACGCCCAGCTCCAGCAGCAGTTAGCTATGATGTCCGGCCAGCTGGCTCAGATTCAAGGCCAGATGGCCCCTCCTCCTCCTACTCCACGGAGAAAGTGCCCAGTAGCTGTGCCGGATAAATTTGCTGGTGATGTGAATATGTTCCCGGCTTTTCTGGGACAGTGCCATTTGTTTATGGCTTTGCGGGCGGAGGATTTCCCAAATGACCGGGATAAAGTTGGCTTCGTTATTAGCCTGCTTTTTGGCTCTGCAGCTCAGTGGGCCATGCCCTTACTGGTCCAGAATAGTCCCCTCCTCAATGATTTCAGGGGCTTTTGTGCACATTTGGAGGAAATGTATGCAGACCGGAAATGAGATGGTTCGTCTGTGCCTATGCATTGATGCGAGGTTACAGAGGCGGACCCCTCGTTGTGCTGTCCAGGAACCTCATGTGACCCCAGTGGTACGTGAGACCCCGGCTCCAAGGGAGGAGCCCATGGAACTTGGTGCAGCCAGACCCCGCTTGTCCAGTGCTGAAAAGGACAGACGTCCTGTGTTTGTATTGCGGGGAGCCCGGCCATTTTGCCATCTCTTGCCCCAAGAAGGGACGAGAGGCGTCTGTTCCCGGCCCTGCTGCACAGTCCCAGCCTACCCTGTTGGGAAACGGCCAGAGCCCGATTTAGTGGAGACGCTGGGTCGGGCACGAACTAAAACAGACTCACGCCCTGCGGAAGTGGATCCCGGACCTCCACGTCATTTGATCTTGGACACCCAGGTGTTTGTGGCCAATCACTCCTGCGGGATTCCAGTTCATGCCTTGGTGGACTCCGGAGCGACCACGAGCTTCATGGATGAGGCATTTGCTCTTCATTGTGCCGTCCCTTTGTGTCTGGTGGTCGAGACCATCGATGGTTGGGTGCTTCTGTCCGGCCCGATTAAGGCCATCACGCAACCTGTGCGCTTGACCATCGGACGGCATGAGGAGGCCATCCAATTTTATGTGATGGCCGGACTCCATTTCCCCTTGGTTTTGGGACTGGCGTGGCTGTGGACTCACGATCCTCACATCCTGTGGTCCCAGAATTTTATATCCTTCCCGAGCCTGCAGTGCGTGGATCATACGCGCCAAGTCTGCGCAGGCCAGGTGCAGGGATCATCCGAGATATCTTTGCCGGCCGACCTCTCGGACTTTGCTGATGTGTTCAGTGAGGAAGAGGCGGATCAATTGCCCCCGCACCGGCCGTATGATTGTCCCATAGACTTACTCCCAAACGCGTCGCTCCCTGCAGGGTGGTTGTATTCAATGTCGGACCCTGAACTGGCCGCGTTATGGGACTTTGTGGACAAAAACCTGGCCCGGGGTTTTATCCGGCCCTCGTCGTCGCCCCTGTCCGCTCCTGTCCTATTCGTAAAAAAGAAAACCGGGGACTTGCGCCTGTGCTGTGACTGTAGGAAACTGAATGCCATTACAGTGCGCAACCGTTATCCTTTGCCCTTGATCTCTGAACTCATGGAAAGACTCCGGTCGGCTACCATTTTTACAAAGTTGGACCTGCGCGGCGCTTACAACCTATTGCAGGTTCGCGAAGGAGATGAGTGGAAGACTATGTTCGGGACTCGGTATGGCCATTTTGAGTACACGGTCATGTCGTTCAGACTAACCAATGCTCCTGCGGTCTTCCAACACTTCATGAATGACATTTTCCGGGATCTGTTGGACCAGTTTGTCATGGTCTATCTTGACGATATTTTGATCTATTCGACATCCCGGAAAAGTAATCTCCAACATCTCTGTCAGGTCTTGCAGCGTCTTCGAGAGCACCACCTCTATGCCAAGCTGGAGAAATGCCAGTTTTATCAGTCCACCATTGATTTCTTGGGCCATCGCATTTCTCCAGAGGGCATAACGATGGATCGGGACAAGGTCGAGGCCTTGAAGAGCCCAGGTGGCGCAGTGGTTAGAGTGCAGCACTGCAGGCTACTTCAGCTCACTGCTAGCTGCAGTTCGGTGGTTCAAATCTCACCGGCTCAAGGTTGACTCAGCCTTCCATCCTTCCGAGGTGGGTAAAATGAGGACCCAGATTGTTGGGGGCAATATGCTGACTCTGTGAACCGCTTAGAGAGGGCTGTAAAGCAGTTAGGCTATAAGTCTAACTGCTATTGCTATTGCTATTGAAAACTTGGCAACCTCCTCGTCGGGTGAAAGACGTCCAGCGACTCCTGGGGTTCACCAATTATTACCGGACATTCATCCTGGGTTTTGCCACTCTGATCGTGCCCCTCATTCGGCTCCTGCAAAAGAAGGTCCCGTTCCAGTGGGGCATTCCCGAGCAGCAGGCATTCCTGGCCTCAAAGGAGGCCTTCATGAAGGAGCTGATTCTCAAGCACCCAGACCCTCACCGTCCGTTTGTGGTGGAAGCAGACGCGTCGGACATCGCCGTCGGAGCCATGCTACTCCAGGCTCGTCCGGATGGCAGTCCTCTTTTCCCGTGCGCTTATTATTCCCGGAAATTGAATCCTTCTGAGCGCAATTACACGATCTGGGAAAAAGAGCTGCTGGCCATTAAGACCGCGTTCAAGACCTGGAGACATCACCTCGAGGGGCCCGACACCAAGTGGAAGTGCGGACAGACCACAAGAACCTGGAGTTTCTGCAAACCGCGCGGAAACTCAACCAAAGACAGATTCAGTGGTCCTTCTTCTTTGCCCGCTTCAATTTCAGGGTCACGTATGTCCCGAGTGGGTGCAACCAATGAGCGGATGCGCTCTCCTGAAAGCCCGAGTATGCCCACGTCGAGGACCCGCTTCTGCCTCGGACTATTCTGCCCGTCGAGTCGTTCGTGGCCATCCACGAGCCCATCGATCTACGGGCACAGATCCGAGAGGCACAGCGGCAGGACGCATACGTTAACCTCCGGAAGCACGAGATAGGGCCTGAATCTCCCTGGACATTCTCGGACGAACTCTTGCGCTTTTGAGAAAAGCTGTACATCCCATTGGGGCCACTCCGAGGTCTGATTTTATCCCAGTGCCATGACAACCCAGCGGCGGGACATTTCGTTCTCTTCAAGACCCTCCACCTCGTGTCCTGGACTTTCTGGTGGCCTCGACTTCGCCACGACGTGCAGTCCTACGTGACCTCCTGTGTCCATTGTCGCCAGGCCAAGTCGGCCATGGGAGTGCCACCTGGTCTACTTCAGCCCTTGCCGACACCAGAGAGACACTGGACGCCGTTTCGATGGACTTCCTTACGGACTTGCCCCTGTCTGCAGGCTTTACAACCGTGTTCATGGTGGTGGACATGCTGATGAAGATGGCACATTTCATCCCCTGTCGAGGATTGCCGACAGCTCGTGCCACCGCCCGCATGTTCATCCAGCATGTCTTCCGGTTACACGGCCTGCCGGATAGGGTCGTGTCAGACAAAGGGGCCCAATTCACCGCCCAATTCTGGAAAGGACTGATGTCGGCTCTGGAAGTCCAGATTTGTCTGTCATCGGCACACCACCCGAAAACTGACAGAGGCACTGAAAAAGTGATTGGCATTCTCGAGCAGTACCTGCGCTGCTTTGTTAACCAACAGCAGGACAATTGGGCAGAGTACCTCGCAGTGGCTGAATTCACTTTTAACAATTCCCAACGTACCTCCACCCAGACCACTCCTTTCCTAGCCAAATTGGGCTATCACCTGTTTCTTTCCGCTCACGCTCCCTGATTCTCCAGTTCCCGCAGCAGACGAGTTTTTGTCCAAGCTACAGGCCGTTCACCAGTTGGTGAAGCGGTACTTGACCAAGGCCAAGAAGGACTACAAAAGGGTCGCAGACCGCTCTCGGCGAGCAACACCACCGTTGGCTGTAGGGGATCGAGTGTGGCTCTCCACCAAGCACCTCCCCTCTGATCGACCGGTCCGCAAACTTGACCATCGCTATCTGGGCCCTTTCCTGGTGGAAGCAGTCATAAATCCTGTGGCTTATCGTTTGACCTTGCCGCGGTCCCTACGTGTCCACCCAGTGTTCCACCAGTCCCTCCTTGTTCCTGAATGGCCCGCCTGTCCACTCCGTCCTCTTGACCATCCCCAGCCGGTGCCCCGTGATGGTGATGAACCACCCGAGTACGAGGTCGCCAGCATCCGAGACTCCCAGTGGATGAAGGGCCAGTTCCAGTACCTCATCGAGTGGAAGGGGTACGGGCCGGCAGACTTCACCTGGGAGGATGCGACCTCCGTCCATGCTCCTGACCTGGTGCATGCTTTCCACGACCAGTTCCTGTCTTGGCCGCATCCGGACCGACAGCCCCGGGGGAAGGGCCCTGCGGTGAGGGATAGTGTTGTGGTCCGCCAGGGTCCTGTGTTGGTGCTCATGGATCCCGAGGATGATCTGGCACCCGAGTCAGAGAGCGAGGAGGCTGAGAGTCAACCAGGGCCTTCTGTACCTCCTGAGAAGCCCATCAGGGCCGAAGAAGAGGAGGAGCCTCTTCTTCTCAATGCTTGGGCACGCAGGGCTGCTAGAAGGCAAGAGTGGCTACTCAGGAGGAGGTCTCCTCGACAGTAGAGCTGCAGGCTAAGTGGTCACACCCTTAGACTATGTAAGCCCTGACCACGCTGAGCCTTGTTGCAGGAAACAACCATTTGATATCCCTCTTGAACTTTGTGACTTCTGTCTGCTCGTGTATTTGTTCCAGTACGGGTCTTGTTTCTTGCATTTCAAGTTCTGGGAGTTTTGCCAGCTATCGTAAGAGCTGCTCCTTTAACTCTTGGACTCCGGCCAGCTGTTAAAGTTTAGACATTTACCAGCAGAGATTTGGAAAAACCTATTCGGCCTTTTATTTTGTGTTCAAATTATTACGTTGCTCCTAAGAAGTTATTATGAGTAAAAGAACAGTGTTTGGAAGTTTGTGTGTGCGTATTATTGGTGGCTCGTCGTTGGGGCAGAACAGCTTGCAATAATAACTACTGCAACTGCTAGTGCTCTACATTTCATAGCTAAACAGCAGACTCTGTTTAAAACAGCTATATCCCAGAATAGATTTTCTCTACACTATTTGTTAGCAAAAATAGTAGGTGTGTGTGGAAAATTTAATCTCACAAACTGTTGTTTGCAAATAGATGATCAAGGACAAGCTTTAGAGGAGAAAACTGCAGAAGTATGAAAGGTCGCACACGTTCCAGTGCACACTTGGACTGGGCCAGTTGACTTCACCTGGTTTGGCAGTCTCTTCTCTGACTGGACAAGGATTGGATTTCTAGTGTTATTAACCTTTGGAGGTCTCCTTCTCCTCCTGTTCCATCCCTTTAATCCAACACTTAGTGTCTTCTACCCCCCCCCGATAAACTGGCTAATATCATTGTCCTCCATACGATCCCCACTAAATATGCACCCCTCATTCACCATGATAGAAAGCATTCTATCCTTTAAGAAAAGGGAGGAATGTAAGGACATAATAATAGAGTCAATAAAATTGGTTTGACTTGCTATTTTGCTTCTGTAAGAATTGCTTTGCTAAGAATTGGAATGTAACTCCTTGTTTTTTTGTATACCTCAGTGCCTGGAATGGAATTCGTCATGGGCACATTCCTCTGTTGCTAGGCACCCAGCCCCTCTGTTGCTAAGCATTCAACCCCCCCTGTTCCTTGCTGCATAGCCAATGCCGGGCTACAAGGAAGGCATTGGCCAGGGGGCCAGAATTGGGTATTCTGAAGGTATAAAACATGCCATGCCTTCCCCAAGGTGTGGCTATTCCTCACATGCATTGTATTTGTGTGTTCTGGATATGGACCTACCCAGTATTTTGTTTGTGGACATAAATAAAATCTGCTTCTTTTTGCAAGCCTCGTCTTGAGTCACACTCTCTTTGGCATCTCAGTGGCTCGGGGAAATTTCTGGGACCTTACAGGAATATGGAGGTTTAGGCATACTAAAATTGAATATACTGTATATATTTGATTCCTTTCAAATTGGTACTCAATAGTATCAACATTCTTGGCAAAAATGCCTGGTTATAGGTAGTCCTCAAGGTATGAACAACTGTTTGATTGTTCAAAGTTACAAATGCACCCCAAAGTGTACTTAGGACAGGGGTTCAAAATTACAACCAACAAGAAGCCTCTGCAGTCATGTGACCTGGATTCAGTCACTCCTGAAGTGGCCATTTTTAGTCCTGTGACTGCCCTTTGAGGCCTGTGGTTACAACAGGCAATTTCTGAGGCCTATATGATCGGTATAACCCATCAAGATTGGAGACTTTGCAGTCAGTTTTTTTTCCTCTTCATTGCGCTGAGTGGAGTAATGAATCTCTTGTTGCTGTTCCTGTTGCTTCTTTCATTGCTGTTGCCTTGATGAGTGGAGTTGCTTTTGTAAGTACTTTACATTTTTTCTTTTACATTATAGTACTGCACTTGTTTGTAAATACTCTGCAAACTACTGTTTTTTCATTACTGTGTTTGCTTGCATTTGCTTTGGAACTGCTTGAAGAACTGCTATCCCAGGGCTGTCAAACTCCCGACCCGCAGGCCAGATGCGTCACACGCTGCCCACGCCCACGCCCGGTTTAGTGAAGGGGGAAAAAGTCCTGATACGTCACATGATGCTGCCGTGACGATGTGAGCTTGACACCCTTGTGCTAGCTAGTGTCTACAGAAAACATTTAGTACTGTAAAGTTCCTTTGCATTATATTGTAGTTTTATTTGCATTTGTTTGAAATTGCTTGCAGAAAGATCCCTTACATACTACTGTATTGTGTTTGTTTGCTTTTGCTTTGATGATTAGTGTGTACTATTGTAGACTGCTTGTAGAATGGGATGTAAATGGGAGATTAGCAGTAGTCCCCTGCGGAGGCTCCACCAGAGCCCTGCAAATTCACCCCCCACAATTTAAATCTGGGCACTGGCCTGGAGGCGCTGCAGTTCTGAGGCAGGGGGCTGCCTTGCCTTGTCAAAACAGCTGATGTGTGGGCGGTAACCTTCCCTCTCACTTCACTTAACAATGGGGAAGGTCAACCCGGTTGATTCATTTCATGAGAATGGTAAAAATATGTCATAAAAATGAATCTGATTCGTTTTATGAAGTTTTGACTTGCAACCCTAATGTGCAGGCTCCATTAAGGTCGTACCACGAGGACTACCTGTAATTAGTATTTTTATCAAAAGAGAAGTTGATGGAAGAAACTGGGGCAATCAGCAAGTCTTTTATTCTTGTTTATAAATTTTGCTATATTTCTTAATAAATTTAAATTGATGTGGGGACAAAATAAATAAATTTGTTTATCTGAAAGTAATGCATCTTTTTTATTGTGCCAGTGGTAGGACTTTGCTTTGGCTGAAAAATTATTGAAGCAACAGTTTTGAAAATTTAATATGGCAATGTTATACTTCATTAGCAATTATATTAATGATTTTTTAAAAGTTTTCCAGGCTTCCACAAATGTCATTTTGGATAGAAACCAGAAGACAGTGACATCTAGTCATACCTTAAGCATGAAAGCTGGCTGGGTTACTGTTGTAGGGACAATAGGTGGATGAAGGAGTATGTCTTGAATTATTTATAAAATAATAAAGGCAGGATTAAAAAAAAACCTCCTCACCTTCACCTATATTCCCAATTAGGTTTTCTCTCTATATTTTTGTGGTTGTGTCTTGAGTTACTTTTCTTTTCATTTCTATATACTCTCAATATAGCCAATATACCGCTCCAACAGTGAGATGGGTGGTATATTAATTAATTAATTAAATAAATAATAAATAAATAAATAAATAAATAAATATCATTTAATTTTTATTTACTCATTATACAGAGAAATAAAAATATATTTAACATTTATTCAAATTACACAGTGATGATTTTTTAAATCAAAAAGTAACTTAAAATGAATGAAATATTCAAATGTAATATAAATTTTAAAAATGCTTCACTATTAATTTCAGCAATAAACACTCAATAAAAACTACATTTACTCATAAGGGAATAAATCTGAAAGCAAAAATATTCTGATATTTTTTATTGTTGTGTTCTTGGAAATACTTTTGCAATGCTTATGAGTATTTCAGAACTCAAGTATAAACAGTGTTTCTGCCTCCCCAACTCCCCAAAAACATACCTTAGTTTCCAGTTGTCTAAATTGTTGGGCCATTCTGCGGAAAGAAATATAGCATTGAGGAAGGTAGTTTTGATTTTAATTCTGACCACAAAATGATTTCTAAAAATAAGCATAACTGGAGATAATAAAGATCTTTCTATTTAGCATCAAATTACAGTAGGTAGCTTCTCTAAATGCAAAACAATGGAAAACAGAATCCAGTACAATTTCAGGAACTAAATACCATGTTTCCCTGAAAATACGACCTATCCCGAAAGTAAGTCCTAGCTTGATTTTTACACATGTGCCCAATATAAGCCCCCCCAAAATAAGCCCTAATTAAAACCCCACCCACTCTGGGGTGCAGGGGGTGGGGCGAGGCGCATGGGTAAAAATTAAGCTAGGGTGGGGATTGGGGGGGGTGAAGCTGCCCTACTTACGAGGCCTTGCACACCTTGACACCTGCCTTGCCGGCCCACTTCTTCTGCGGCTGCTTGCCGCCACTTGCGCGTGTCACCCTGGCCTCTGTTTCGCTGTCAGAGGCCTTCAGTAAAGGCCTCTGCAGCTGAGAAACGGGTTCCGGATTGATGCACGTGGCACAAACCCGGCCTCCATTTCACCATCAGAGGCCCTTCCAGAGAGGCCTCAGCAGCCGATAACAGAGCTCCGGATCAATCCGGAGCTCTTTTATCAGCTGCAGAGGCCTTCTGGTCAAAGGTCAAAGAGGCCATCTATGTCAAAATTGAACAGCCCTCTCTCAACAGAGGGGGAGGGATATGACATCATCTATCTCCAGTCTACAACACAGTCCTTTCAGCAGTTCCAAGAAGGCTACCTTCCAAGAAGGTAGGGAAGGTAAGTAGATTTCACCACTGGCTCAGATGCAAAGCTTTTGTCATCATTTATTGGCCTCTTTAATTTCCCTTTTATGCTTACAGTATATTGCTCTAGCAATAAATGGCACTTTTTAAAACATCAGATAGAAATCCAGCAGGGATATCTGCAATAATGTATGAATAAAAAGCATGATCATCTTCATATTTAGGTTCTCTTCGTTCCACTGTTGTTAAGTAAAATTAATCATTTTTTTACTAAGCTGCCCAGAGTCACTGAGAGTGAGTAGGTGGCCATATAAATTTTCTAAATGAATATTATTTAAAAAAAGATTTGAACATTCAAGATAGTATTTTGCCATACGAGGCTTTAAAAAATTCCCATGTATTACAAAACCCCTAACAGATCATCTATCATTTTTCAAAGCAGAATCAATAAACGGTATTTTAATCAACTGATTTATGTTTTTATAACTATTAAAATCTGTCAATAAACACACTATATATTCTTAACTTTTGATTTCAAAACAAACTGGAAACTGAATAGACAAACAGGAAAGAAAGTTGACATACTCTTCAGATGAGTCACTGGGCTTGGTGTTGATTTTCACAAGGTAATTTTCTTTCATGACAGCTTCCCATGCCAAAGTTTCATTATCTTCATTTCTTGAACCTTCAACATACAAAATCCATACCACCATGTATAGTAGTGTTTTATTGACAAAAGGAACACAGATGGTAGAGATACAATCTAAAAAGGTAATCCAAACTTGTTTCAACTGTACACTGTGCATATGTGCACACACGCACACATGCATACATACATACATACAGCTATGCATGTTTATTCAAAAGGTGTTCACATTCCTATGTATCCAAAGGTCTACATCCTTAACACAGCTTTACCCATATACAAATACAGCCCCCTCCCCATATAGCTCCTTTATATTATTCTGTTTTCATTATGGACAGCACTAGATATACTGAGTCATTTTTTGATAATCATATTCACATTCCTGTTTTCTTTAATGATACAGCCATTTTGTTTAGCCAAACTTCAATTTTTAAAAAATTATTATTTTGCATTTTTCATTAGTGCACATATTTTCACTGTTCCAGTTTTGAAAAAAACATTTTCCTTAAATAAATAGTAAGTGTTGCTATTTCTTCTTTTGGAAATTGTGTAATTCAATGGGTGTGATTGTACTGTTGCTGAGCTTCCATTAGTCTTAATGTTTTGCTGACTAGTAGTTCAGTATTATAATCCATGAATAGTTTTAAATATAACATGTATGGTAAACATGTAAAGCATGGCAAACTACCTCTATAACACTGTCATGAACACTGTATGGTCATGTCTACAAGTTATACTCAATTTGAAGGCATCTTTATATTTTACATTCAGAAAAATGAGCATATGCATAAGGAGCCCTGTGGCACAGTGGTTAGAATGCAGTATTGCAGGCAAATTCTACCACAGCCTGGAGTTTGATCCTGACGGGGCTCAAGGTTGATTCAGCCTTCCATCCTTCCAAGGTCGGTAAAATGAAGACCCAGATTGTTGAGGTCACCCACGTAAGTGCCGATGCTTGGTAGTACAGTTCCCAATCCAGAAGACCAAAACCTCCTCTACTTTTAACATCTTGTAGCATTTTTAATTTTATCCTCGCTTTTTTTCCTTGCCATACAAATTTTAATATCATCTTATTTAGGTCTTCAAAATATTTTCCCCCAGTTTTATTGGGATCGTCTGAAACAGGTACAATAATCTCGGCAAGATATTCATCTTAATTGTAGCTATTCTACCCAATAGGGACAATTGTAGGTTTTGCCAATTTTCCAAGTCCGTTTTAATTTGTACTTTCTTTGTCATAGTTATCTTTCTTGAGAGATGCACATCTTGCTGTTAATTGAACCAGTAAATATTTAACTTTCTTTACAATTTGCATGTTCATCGTTCTTGTAAATTCTCTCTTTTGTTTATCTGTAAAGTTTTTAACCAATATTTTCGTTTTCTCTTTATTATTTTCAAACCTGCAACTGCCCCATATTCTTCTATCTTTGTAATTAATTTAGGTCCTGTTTCCTGTGGGTCTTCTAAAATCAACACCAAGTCATCAGCAAAGGCCTGTAACTTATACTCCTCCTTAATTCTCATACCTTTTATTTCACTATCTTGTCTGACATTTCTGGCTAATACCTCTAAGGTCAGTGTAAATAACAGTGGGGATAAGGGACAACCTTGCCTTATGCCTTTCGTTATGTTGAAATTCTCAGTCGTATTACCATTTATAATCACCTTTGCTGCTTGATTATGGTATCGCGCTTTAATCATGTTGGTAAATTTCTCTCCAAAGTCCATATATTTTAATTGTAAAAACATAAACTGCCAACTCAAATTATCAAAAGCTTTTTGTGCATCAAGAAAAATCATAGCCATCTGCTTTCCTGAATGTGTCTCATAATATTCCAGTGTGTTCAGAATCATCCGCATATTATTTTTGATTTGCCTCTTAGGAAGGAAGCCATTCTGGTCTGTGTGTATGAAGTCATTCAAAAATCTTTTCAGCCTTTCTGCAATTATTAAGGCATAGATTTTGTAATCTACATTTAACAATGATATCGGTCTATAGTTTTTTATTTGTAATAAACCAGAGTCTTCTTTGGGTATCAATGTTATAATTGCCTCTGTCCGTGTTTTAGGGATCTTTGCTTCAAACAATACTTCGTTGTAGACTTCAAGCATAGATGGACCTAAGATCTCTTGTAAGTGTTTATAAAATTCTGCCGATAGGCCATCTGGTCCTGGTGTCTTGTTGTTTTTTTGCCTCTTAATTGCTTCCGTTACATTCAACATTGTTTTCACTTCGTCCGGCACTTTGGGTAGGTTGACTTCTTCCATATATTGTTTGATTTTATCTTCTAGTATGTTTTCTTTGCTGTATAGTTTTTCATAAAATTCTTTTATTTTATTTTTCTTATCTTCATTTTTGTATCGGATTGTACCAGTAATGGGTTTCACTTACCTTTGCTACCGGTTTGGAGATGTGTGTGTGCACGTGCAGAGCATCTGTGATGACATCCAAGCAGGTGGGCGGAGCCTCCCGCCGCCACCACTACCGGTACGCCTGAACTGGGGCGAACCGGTAGAAACCCACCACTGGATTGTATCCGTCTCGTAACTTTTGTATCAGTTTCTTTTCTTTCTCTTTTTTGAGTCTGAATGCCAACCATCTCCCTGGCTTATTTGCATTTTCAAAGAAGTTTTGTTTGGCTGCTTTGATTTTTTGTGCCAGTTCCTCTTTCTCTAAAATATTTAATTCATGTTTTACTAGTTCCATTTGATTTTTGCCATTTCTTTTTTGCGGGTCTCTCTGTAATTCCAATTCAAGCCTTTTATATTCTTCTTCTAATTCCTTTCGTCTTTTCTTCTTCTCCTTATTTTTCCTTCCTATGTAGGAGATCGCTAATCCCCTGAAATATGCCTTGGCAGTATCCCATACATTTTGCAGGGACGTTTCTCCATTTTTATTCTTTTTGAAAAAGAACTCCATTTCCTTCTCCATTTTCTGTATAAACTCTTTATCTTCCAATGCTGACTGCTTTAATGTCCATCTTGGTTTTCTTGTTTGTCCTTTCCATTTTACTTTTATTGGATTATGGTCTGCCCAAGTACTTAACTTCACATCTACTTCTTCTATAGTCTCTTGCAGTTCTGGTGACATCCATGTCATGTCAATTCTCGACCATGATTTATGCATATTTGAGTAGAAAGTATATTGGTTTTTTTTTTCTGGTTTTAATTCCCTCCAAGCATCTTTAATTCCTAGTTCCTCCGTCATTTTAAAAAAAGGTCTTTGGTAAGGTTCTCCTAGCTTTTTTATTTGTTTTGCTACTTTTATGGTCTAATTTTGCATCAACAATTGCGTTAAAGTCTCCCACAATACAGGTGTTATCATATTCTATTTCTGTAATTTTTTTGTGTAGTTATTATTTATTGTATTTGTCAAAGGACTCTTGTTCATAGAAAGGACTAGTTGTTCATAGAAAACTTCTTGGTTAGTATTTGGTGCATATATTAGTATTTGGTGCATATATTACTATTAATAATGTCCATTTATAATTCATCATTACTTCCACTATCAAAATTCTCCCCTCTTCATCTTTATAAATTTGTTTTGATTCTATGGATTCTTTGATGAAGAGGGCCACCCCTCTTTTTTTTGCTGTGCCAATGAGGCATATAGCTTCCCCATTTTAGGGTTTTCCAACTTTTTACTTGTAGATCGGTTCAGCAGTTCTAGTGGTTCTTATTTCTCTCTGTTCTTTTGCTCTACCTTCTTCCCATTCTGCTCTTTCTTTTTGCTCCCTTTCATTCCCTTTTAGCTGTAATGGTTCCTCTTCAACCGATACTTCTTGACTTTTATCATCTATTTTCTCTCTTTTCTCCTTCTCTTCGGCCATGCTAAAGTGTTGTTCATCAAATTCAATTGCCTTATCTATTGAACCTAACCTATATCTTTCTTCATGCCAAGTCACCAATAGGCCTTCAGGTATCAGCCACCTAAAATGTATGTCATATTTGATCAATTTTCTTGCCAGGAATTGGTATTCTCTTCTTATGTCTCGCACTCTTCTCGGTATCTGTTTTAGAATCATTATTTCTTTTTCCTTATACACCATTGGCTTTTCTTTAGCTTTTTGGAGTATTTCCATTCTGGTCGTTTTTATCAGGAACCAAATGTGTACTTCTCTGGGGAGTCTATTCCTCCTTACATAGCCTGTGTGGACCTGAAAGGCTTCATCAATCTCTGATAGTACGTCCTGCTTGCTCACTTCCAAGACTTCAGCTAGCAGCTCTGCCATTTTATCGGGGAGGTCTTCTCCTTTCTCTTCTTCTATATTTTGGAATCTTAGGAAGTGTTCAGCTTTTTCCATCTCCAGGGATATTATCAAGGCCTCCAGGCTCTTGTCCACTTGGGTTAGTCTCTGATCCATTTCATCCACTTTTTTCTCGGTTTGTTCTGATTTTTCCTCTACTTTTTAAATTCTTTCTTCGCTCTTTATCATTATTTGTTGGATATTTTCCACTTTGTCATCCATTTTCTGTATTCTTTCGTGTAGTTTGGCCATTGACTCCTGTATTGGTTGAAACATCACTTTTGTTTCCACCTGCATTGTGTTTTTTTTCCTGCAATAAGAAATTGTCCAAGGATCTCTGGCTTGCTGGACTTGGGGCAGCCGATGGTGCTGCTGAAGAGAGGGCTGAAGTTTCTTCATCTTTCAGTATTAGCACATAAGGTGAAAAATAGGTTCACAACACACACCCAAGTATTCCACTATTCCCTCCTAGTTGTCTCCCAGCTTCAATGAGCTTTTTATGGCCAAACTATCGCTACTAAATTCCTCTATCCCTCTTTTTACCACTTCTATCCAAATAGCCTATAAGATATCAATTCAAAAATACTTTTTAAATATAGTTTTCCACCCTTCTTCTCTTCTTTTTTACAAAAATGTTATATAGAAATAGAATATGAATACTAATTAATTTCCTGAAGTCCACCGAGTCCAAGATATAGTTTCTCACAGATCTTATAGGGCAAACCAAAATATCTCTCACAGGTTGTCTTTGATTCTTCTTCTTTTCCTCTTTGGTGAGTAGGCTGTTAAAGTTTGTTTGTAATCCACTTAGGCCCACAAATGTCCCCAACAGTCTTTCACAAAATGTTCCAAAAGTTCTTGTAGAATTATTTTAGTCTCTTCTTTTCTTCTCCTTCTCCAATTATAATATCCAAAAATTAATCATATTCCATCAAAGTAAGTTATAATCCAGCCCGATTTGGTGAGTCTTTGTATTTTCCCAGCTTCTAAATTTTAAAAGTCTCAAAGGGTAGCAAGAAAAAACAAAAGGAGAATGAAGATCCAAAAGTGTTCTATTCAAAAAGTTCCCAGTTGGAGTCTGTTTCCTTGTTTATTATCTGGTAGAGCCAGAGAGCTGCTAATTTTGCCCGTCATAGTTCTTCCACTCTCTGCTCCAGCATCCCAGACTAAACAAGTTACAGATATCAAAAGAATGTTCTTGTTCCATTTACTGTAATCCACATCCCAAGGTCATGTCTATTCAAAAGTCCTTTCACTTTAAACACTTTCTCTGCCAGCAAGTACCAATAGATGGTGCACGTGTTCTGTTTCCTCCAATTTGGTCCTGTCACTCTGTACTTTTAAGGCTTAAAGTTTTTTCCTTTTTACAGTCAAAAGTTTCAAAATTTTTGTGGAAAGAGGACAACAGAGATTCACCCCCACTAATGCCTCAGCCTCTTCTTTCTATCTCTTCCACATTTCTTGTAATGAAATAGTAAATTCTTCTGAGTCTTTATTTATTTATTTATTTATTTATTTATTTGTCAACAAGTGCAAGGAAACAGGACACATGAAAAAATGGCACAAATAAATGGATATAAAGAAGCAAAACATAGCCATAAACACATAAAATGAGTACATACAAATGGGTACAGTAGGATAGGGATGGTAGGCACGCTGGTGCACTTATGCACGCCCCCTTAGGGACCTCTTAAGAAATGTGTAAGGTCCACGGTAGACAGTTTAAGGTAAAAGGTATGGGGGTTAGAGAAACTAACAACAGGATCAGGTAAAGTGTTCCAGACATTTACTACTCTATTGCAGAAGTCATATTTTCTGCAGTCAAGATTAGAGCGGATTACATTTAGTTTGAATCTATTGATAGCCCTAGTGTTATTGCGGTTGAAATTAAAGTAGTCATTAACAGGTAGGATGTTAAGGTAGATGATCTTGTGTACTAAGCTTAGGTCGGAACGTAGACGGCGTAGTTCAAGGTTATCCAATAATCTCCCCAGCCCTTCCCTTTGTGGAGTTATAGAACCTGGATAGTACAGTATATGCATTATTAAACATATGAAACC
>QLTV01001311.1:361682-376963 GCA_003457575.1 Thermophis baileyi
CAAGTTGAGAGGTCCAAATATTTTTGCAATGTATGAGTTGCAGATTACATGACAAATTTTTCCTGAAACCAAATTGCTTATTAGAGAGTAGGTTATTTGTCACTAAGTGGAGGGTGATGGATTGGTTTATGATGGCTTCCATGACTTTACAGGTGACGCAGCAAAGGGAGATTGGTCTATAATTCTCAACAAGGCCGGGGTCACCTTTTTTGAAGATAGGTATGACTGTTGCTAATGACCATAGGACAGGCAAGGAGCTCATTCTAAAAGATACTTCATAGATGGTGCTTAGAGGTTATTATTATTAATGACTAAGTGCTTTCTCGCTGCCAGCTCCGGAGGTGGAAAGTTTAAATCCCACCTCCTATTCTTTAGTCTCACTCTCAACTAAATCCAATTTGGGGGAGAGCCAAGTCTTTTCTTTTGAAGCAAAGGTCAGAAAGATCTCACCTAGAACAGACACACCGCTCGATGATCTTCTTCTTTTAACTTTCCGGTCTGACTGCCGTAGCTTTTTAACAGCTCGTAATGGCCACCTATCACTCCTCGCCGGTCTGAGAGGCTTTTCTCTGCTCCCACAGGGATTTGCAGATCCCCTGTGATTCATAGAGTGTCCTCTCTTCTTCACCAACCCCTACAGGGTTGGCTAGGGTCTCTATGGACCCCTGGGCAGGGCGATTTCGATGATTCTCATGGAGCCCAGTGGAGTCCCGTTGTATCGCTGTGGCGCTAGCCACATCTCCCCAGATTGTTGAGGTCAATATGCTGACATTGTATGGCCCAGAGACTGCTGTAAAGCACTATGGGGTGACATACAAGTTTAAGTGCTATATGCAGGATTACACATGCCTTGTATATCTTTACTGAGACCTCAGAAGCTTTGCTTCATAAATGCATTAGCTAAGAATTCCAGCACCCTGTTAAAATTGAACTTGTTAACACACTGACTGAGACACTCATAATGTTGATCAGGTGTCATACAAGCCTATCTCTATGAAAGCAGGTATAACTATTTCATCCATATCTATTTTTGAATATGAACTAATTTGTTCATATTCTAAGTGTTGCTTAGAAAGTGTTGGATTCTATATCCAACAAAAACTATTTACTGTTAACATACAGTGTTACAGGAAGGCACATTCCAACTGGATGTTTGAAAAACACTTCAACAATATAGGCACTAAATAGGTGAGGTGGTGGGCTCTTCTTCACTTGGAGTCAATGTTCCAAATGTTCATTTGGAGACTAGACAGTCATCTGTTGGGGGAAACTTTAAGACTTGGATTCTTGTCCTGATCAAATAGCTCTTTACAAATCTTATAATTGTATAATTCATTATTAAATGGTTAGGCTTAACAAATAATTTGTAGAGGATCACTAGGCTGAGCCCAAGGGAGGGGTCAAGAGGATCATTAGTCTTGAGTCCCTTCATGCCTACAAGAGATCTAAGTGCAGCCCATCTTGAATTCCATTGACCCTTATCTACCACCAAGTTGCCTTAATGGTTAATAGTTCAGATTCTTGTAGAGAGTGTTAGCATGCAATAAACCTGTATTCATTTGAACCGTCTTGGCTCCTGATTTCCTGGGCTTGACATAATTGCTCTTAATAAGGAGAGGTATCTGGAGAATTCAGTAGTTATTTTTTAATGGCAAAAATGTGATATCACAATGAAATCTCTGTATTATGTATGTGATATATTGTATATCACAACATATAAAAGGAGGAGAGTTTGCATCATGATGTGTCAGGTGAAAAAGACCAGGTCGACAAACGAAGGCCCAATTTAACTGATTTATTGCTAAAAAAAGCCTATGCTCAGAAATCTTCTCAACTAACGGTTAACACCTGCTTACAGTTAGATAAGGGTCAATGGAATTCATGGGAGATTGGGCTTACTCTACTAGTTGTTATGTAGGTATTCTAGCAGATCCCTCTTTTAATTCCACCCCCAGATGCTGCCACTCCTTCTCCAATATGATGCTTGTTTTGCCATTTGCCCTCTTATCTGCTCCCCTGCAAATATCATGTAAGAAATTTTAAATATTAAATGTTAGTAGTATTTTCTTCTTTTCTGAATAACAAAAAACATTTATGGTGCAAAGTAGAAACTGAGCAGTCAAGACACAGGACAAGATTAATCAAATAAACTGTTGATTCCTGGAAACAGCACTTTAAGAGAAACACTTTTTTGGAGGGAAGGAATCCTCAGAACTACATTTAATTGATTTGAATGGTTAATGAAGTAATTCTTACATAAACTTCATCACCAATAAATGTTAATCACATAATCACAGAATATGTATCCCCTTAATAATGAACACTAAGTACAGCATTCTTGTTGCTATGTGCTTTTCTGCTACTCTGTTATAATAGCTGTATACACTGATGTCTATCATGGCTGTAGTTTCTAAATCTATGTAGATATTCATGGGGAAGAATGTATCAGGCTTATCAACAGGGAACGGGAGAAAAGTCAAAGTTGAAAAGATGGAGCACTTTGGGATCTAAACCTAGTATAGAATGGCACCATGCCTGAATAAGACAAATTTGCTGATAAACAAATCAAAGCAGGTTGTGACAGTTATGTGTTCTAATAACTGAATAATGGTAAGGACATTCTCAGTTGCACTGATGTAAATGTTATGAAGGAGTGGCTACAATATGTATGCCATATAGAGTAGAAGAAAAGTGGCTCTCCTGCTGGTTTTGACCATTGTTCCCCTGAGTTGGGTAACTAGCGAATGACAGATTACTTCTCCTAGAGCTCCAGATTGTATAAAGTGAGACCCTAACCCTTGTGATATGTGAGCTGTCATGCCATACATTGATAGAAAACCATACCATGCCATGCCATATCATTTAGCAAAAATAGCTGAATATAGAATTGTTACCTGAAATCATCCAAAACTGAAGAAAGGAAAGTGATACGATAATATCTGTATATTAATGTCCAACAGATCAATATATTCAAACCACAAATACTGCTTTAGTAATGTGATAATGGTAGCAACTAAAAGTAACCTAACGTGAGATAATTTTTGAAAATAATTTAGAGATCCAACATCCAGTGTATATCTCCAGCCTTTGTCTTTCTTATGAATAAATAAATCCTTGGGAGTGTGGTCCCAAAGGGCATTCATTCAATTATACTACTGCAGAGGAGCTAGAATTCTCACAGTGCCTTAGATCAAAGAGAATATCTGAACAGAGAGTGAGCTCTGATTTCCACATAGTAGCTTTATGAAAGAGCCAATAAAACCCATTATGTTATGTACAGATCCAGTTTAAAAAGTGCTGGATGATATGTACATTAACAGAGACAGGGAATTAATGGAAATGCTCCTCTGACTAGTCCTGCTTTGCTTTAAAACTTCACTTTCCACTCAAACCAGATTCTGGCCAAGGTCACACCTAGTTTTTCCACAAGACAAGGCAGATGTATGCATGTATGTGCTGTGTATGCATATATATAATTTTTTTAAAAAGTATATTGTTTTCAAATGTATTATAACAAAAGTATAGCAATATAAAGAGCCGCGGTGGCACAGTGGTTAGAGTGCAGTACTGCAGGCTACTTCTGCTGATCACCGGCTGCCAGCAGTTTGGCAGATCGAATCTCACCAGGCTCAAGGTTGACTCAGCCTTCCATTCTTCCGAGGTTGGTAAAATGAGGACCCAGATTGTTGGGGGCAATATGCTGACTCTGTAAACCGCTTAGAGAGGACTGTAAAGCACTGTGAAGTAGTATATAAGTCTAAGTGCTATTGCTATTGCTATTAATATAGCAACAATCATCTGAGAAATCTTTATCTTTTTTTTAATAAAATAAATCTTATTTTGCTTCCCCTTCTACCATTTAGTATCTGATGAAAATAACTTACAGCAAATGGATGATTCTCTATATTCATTTTTACAACAGCATTTAAAAAGTTTCCTCATCACCATGTAGATATAAGCAAAGATGACAAATGGAAATGGTATAGCTAATCGGCTGCAGTACTCTTGAACCAAGAAGTAGCGCTGGAACTTCCATACTTGGTCATTATTCTCCTGAACTGATCCAACAGTATATCTAAAGGAAAGATTAACACATGAGATTAGTCCCATAATCTTTTCTTTAAAAAAATTACTGCTTTAATGTTCTAATTTTCACCTAGGTTTTTGACAAAGGCAAATGAGACTACCTTCAGACCATCTACTCCCCTTCCGAGTGCATGGTGCGAGCAGAAGAGGCCACCAATGTGGAACGCTGACTGGACACTCGGCCCAAAGAGCCAACGACCCAGTAGCCCATTCAGCCAGACCCCTCCCAGTGGAGAGAAGCTGCTGCGGCCGGCCCAGCCTGAGAGATAGAAGTCGGTCTACCGCCACCCAGATACGGGATGGGGACCAGCCCGATGGGACGCGCCCAGACCCCTGAGTGGAGAGAGCCAAGAACACTGGGATCTGACAACTCCTGGGAGTGGGTCCTGCCACCACCATCACAGAGTCAATCACTGACTGGCCTCCCAAAACGGTTCAGCCAACTCGCGGTGGGCAGCTACATCCCTCCGCCCCAGGCTGGCCAACCGAGGTGGATCCTGGCGCAGCCACGTTCACTTTCCCGGATCAGGGCCCTGCAAGTGCCCAGAGTACGGCGACGGTGTCCTTCCACTTGGCCCAGGATGACGGATGACCTTGCTTCCCTCAATGGGTCCAATCCATCGGGGTGACAGCCCCAACTGGAGTTGGGCTGCAATGTCAACCGGACAAATAGGGGCCTGCCGAGACCAGCCACCCCCCCATCAGCCGGTCTTCATGCTGCCCCCAGCTGAGTATATTCCCCCCAGCTGGGCTTTCTACCCCGGCCAGTGGTGGGTGCATTGCCAGTGGACACCAGCACCAGCTCCGCGGCCAGTGCCGTCTCTGCAGCCAGCGCTGGCTCCGCAGCTGGTCCCACCAGCTGTTCCCCCTCTAGCACTGTCGCAGGCTCCGCCAGCTGCACCCCATGCCACACCACCACCGAGGTTCCGGGTTACTTTTGACGGAACCCCGGGGAAGTTGGTATACTTCCTCAATCGGGTCTGGGCTTACATCAGCCATTATGGGGATCAATACCTCATCTCAGCTATAGGAGATTGGATGAATGAAGGGGAGGCTGCAGAATGGATAGCCTAACTACACGACGAGGGCGCCACCGAACTGGATGACGCTGATGAGTTTGTCCAATTGCTCCAGGTCAGATTTGAAGATACCGACTACAGGCAGGAGACTGAAGCACAGATTAAGGCCCTGAAGCAAGGGGCCTGCTCCCCTAAAGAGTTCATCTGGGAATTCCGGAGAGTACCTGGGAAGCTTAGGCACTGGCCTGAGTCGCTCCTCGTCCACTACTTCAAGGAAGCCATAGACCCAGAACTCAGAAAGGCTTGTGGCATTAGGGGGGTACCAGACCAACTACAAGACTGGGATTCCATAGCCGTGGTGATGGATCAAGAAATCAACCCCCACCAGAAACCCATGCCAGAGATGCCGGCCAGGAGAGTCCTGGGCCACCAAGCCCCAGTGAAACCGGCCGAGCCGCCACCTGCCAAGCTGATGGGAACAGTCAAGTGCTTCAGATGCAGCCAACTAAGGCACCGGGCATCCAAGTGCCTAGCGCCCGCTCCTGTCCCACAGCCCCAGCCTCCCTCAGCAACCTGGGGAAGACAGATGCCCAGGAAGCCGCCGGACGTGGGGAGATTTGCCCGGCAAGCCGTAGAGGTTTCCCCTCCCCTCCATGAAGGTGAGGAACCTCCGGCCAGGGTGCCTAACCCCAGGGAAACCAGTGAGAGCAGCGGTGAAGATGACCCGACGGTAAGTGAAGCCATTTGCCCCTTCACTGTCAAAATCAGACTAGTGGTGTCAGAGACCGGGGTGCAGGGGGACGTAGAGGCCATGATAGACACTGGCTGCACCAGGTGTCTGATCAGTCTTCCCATCGTCGAGCAGCTAGGGATAAAGATGAGGACCCTAACTTGCCCCATATGCTTTGAGCAAGTAGATAGGACACTGATAGGCGGAGCCCCTGCCACACTAGTCACTGAACTCATTAGGCTGGAAATGGGACGTCACCGAGAGCTCATCCGATTCGTAGTCAATCTGCTACCTTTCATGGAGGTGGCTTACAACAACGCAGTGCACAGCAGCACTGAACTGACCTCTTTCCAGATCACCAGTGGCACGGAGTTTGTCCCTATGCCTGAGCTGCCGAGAGAACAACCCTCTTTCATGACTCTAGCTGAATGGATGGAGTCATTAAAGAAGGGTTGGGAAAACACCAAAAAGGCACTGGATGCCGCTGAAGCATATAAAAAGCAAGCCGATAAACACAGATTCCTCCAACCACCCTTTCGGGTGGGAGACCGAGTTTATCTGTCAACAAAATACATTAGACTAAGATTGCCTAGTAAGAAGCTAGGACCTAAATTCCTGGGACCTTTCCCCATAGTGAAAGTAATTAACCCAGTAACAGTGCAGCTCAGCCTCCCCTGCATATTAGGAAAAGTGCATCCAGTATTCCATTGCAGCTTGTTAAAGCCAGCGGTTAGTTCAAGGTTGAGACCGCAGCGCACAGCACCTCCCAAACCAATTGTAGTACAGGGTGAGACACACTATGAAGTGAAAAAGATTTTAGACTCTAAGTTGCACAGGGGCAGATTACAGTATCTAGTTCATTGGAAAGGATACCCTTTGTCAGAAGCCACCTGGGTTAAAAGTTGGGATGTGAAAGCAGATGCATTAGTGAAAGAATTTCATGATAAATTTCCCAATAAGCCAAAGGGTCCTCCTGGGGGAGGGGGAGAGGTGGTTAACATGCTGACTGAATTAACCCCCTGCCTTCCTCTCGTTCCAGGATATGATTTTCAACTGGGGGAGGGGCGGCCTGTCAGCCCTGGAAGCCATCTTTTCCATTGGAGCTTCAGGGCTGCCACATTTAGTGCCTGGGAAAATGGGAGGGGGGATTACAAGGAGTGGTGGAGGATTAGCCATAACAACATTCCTTTCTCTGGGAGTCAAGGGCATTCGGCCTGCACCTGGATGGGAGTGACTGGGGATTGTCTCCAGTTGGGTGAATTGATTGGATCATGTGATGGACCTGTGTGTGCAGGGGATGGATCTTTGACTTTCTTTTGGGTGGGGAAAACCTGGAACTCTCAGATTCGGGTTTTCCCAGATGTGCCAATATGACATCTCTAATAAAATGGAACTTTGAAGAACTTCAGGCCTTGGAGTCTTCATTCATTGGGGGTGTTACTTGGAACCCTGACAGCTTTATGTATTTCATATACAATTCATATCAAAACCCCTTTTCCATATATTTTATTGTATTAGCAGAGATACATATTGTAGTTCACATTTAATTTGCATAGAAGTACTCCACTTACTAAGAATAAATTTCCTACTATATCAAATGCGAGCCTTAATAATATTTCATCAGGACTGTAATATTCTGTTGCATTTGTTTCAGTTATATTGTTCTTTCCAGGGAAACATCAGAAGCTAAAAGTAAGTTGTCCTGTTTATATTAACTTTCTAGGGCTTTTAAAAATGTAATTATATTATGTTTCTTCTTGTTTAATTTGGTACTTCTGTGCAAAGTACAGGAGAGAGGCAAGTAAATACTGTATTTTAAAATGGAGTGAGGTATATTTTGAAATTTGATACTTTTGATAGTACTTCATTAATTAAAATTACTGTATTGCTATTGATCCATTTATGTCCTAATATTACTAAGCAGCAAAAAGTAATAACATGATTTGAAATTATGCTTCCCATATCAGCCAAAACTTGCAGCTGATTAGAATGAACTAATCTAGTTTATTCACTTACAAATAAACAAATAAATAAATTAAAGAGCAATGGAACTCAGCTTGAGGAAGACTTTAAAAGCCAGCAATGCTGACTTTTGGAAGTGGGAAGCATTCCAACTTGATACATACCCAAACATGGCTATTAATAAATTAACTAAGAGGATATTGGTGGACAGCATGTAGATGCACACTAATGGAATAGTAATCCACTCAGGGAAACGGGGGAGGTTATTGGAATCCACTTCTACACACAGAGGCTTGGATTCATTTCCAAGGAAGGTACAGCTATCAAAATCGTATGTGGTACCTATTATAAAAGGAAGAAATGGAAAACAATATTAAATTATCAGAAGAACTTATATATTTTGATATAAAGTTATTGATGTGTTGGTAGTACATGATTTTAGTATCAGAAACAGCAATAATAATTATTTTATATTAAATTTGTATTGCACCAAATCATTCAGATTCCTGAGGGTTACAACAAAATACAATGCTATTAAAAACATACAGGAAAAACTGCAAATATAATAAAGTAGTCATGATAAGAAAAGTGAAAAAATAATAAACGATTAAGATTTTAATTCAGAAACCAGGAGACAGTGAATTCTAGTCCTGCCTTGGGCATGAAAGTTGTCTGGATGACTTTGAGCCAGTCACTCTCTCTCAGCTCAATTCACTTCACAGAGTTGCTGTTATGGGGAGAATAGGAGGGAGAAACATTAGGCATGTCCACTGCCTTGAGTTACTTATAAAGTAATGAAGGCAGGATGAAAATATAACAAATAAATCTCCATATTCAACAGCATCCAAAGAGTGATTAACTGAGCATACTATCATGATATATACCCAGCCCCTTTTGTACATGCATCACTATATCACACCGCTTTCAAAAGAAATGGAGTTTGCAGCAAAGTGGTATAACAGTTTATGTTGGGATCCTTATTTCTGCAAGAAACTGTCAGATCTGCCATCTTTGGCTGGCATCTCACTGGCATCCTGCCATCAAAGGCTAGGTGGAGGGGGCATGGGGTGAAGAAATGGACAATAAACATGTATGGGGATGCGATGAGAAGTAGGGAAGGAGGATGACAGTGTAATGAAGACCAGAGACGCATGGAACCGGTTTGTGCCATCACTCAAGGCCATACACCCTGAGAGTGGAATGCGGACAACCCCAAATATCTCAATGCTTCTCAAAACACTTATGTGGCACTTCATTGGCTGAAGATGATGGGAAGAGGGCTGGGATGAGGGGAACAATTGGAAACTTTTTCATGTGGGAAAACTTAGTTCTAGCCTGACTTTGCTGTAGTAAAATAACCTATCATTCAACCAAATGGATTTGAGAGTCTTTCTTTCCTATGGAACCTACCTGGGGCAGATCTAACAGAAACTTTATCAATCAGGAGAGTTTGGTTTTTTGGATAAATTTTATTTATCCTCTACCTTAAACAATGTTACTTTAATCTCTTGTTAATTTTCCAAGAAGAAAATTATGGAGTGCCTGCCAACATAGCTCTTCCTTAATCATGTCTATACTAACTAGGTATAGCTTTAGGCAACCAAGACCAAGGGTACATGCCCTTGCAGGTGTTCTAGTTTAGAGGCATTTCAGCTGCTGTCTTCAGAGGTGAAGGCAAAAGGCAATGAAACTCCTTTGTGCAGAGTATCCTTTTCTCAATCCTGTATCATTTGCAGTTCCATGCTCTAGGTCCATGATTATTCTCCAGCATTCCCTTTTCCCTCTGTCACATCTGTCACAACTGTAACTGGGCAACTTTGCTTTGGCCACTCCATAATTTTCCTAATGATGGAAGTGACAAGGTAGCTGAATCTCTTTGCTCAGAACAAAGAAAGGTACAAAAAAGAGCAGCAGCATTCTGAGCACTAACTTGCATGGAGAATTTTTGCTTCCTTTTTCTTTTTCACTATGTAGCAGCGTATAGACCAGGAGCAACTTATTCATTAGCAACAATAGATATAGTGACCAGGAGTCATAAAAAACTTTTTTTACAGTCAAAAAGAATAAAAATTGAGTAGAAGTCCTAAAGTCTCATAAAAAGGAAAGACAAGCAGTCCAATAGTGTCATTTGGCATTTTTTCTGTCAGTAACACTAGCATCTAAATCCAGCATGAAAGGCCTTTCTGAATTATACATTTATTAACATCATTTTCATTCTAGCTTTCCATAATTCAAAACTAACACCAAACATAATTAGAATTTTTCAGAGAGAAATAAAATGAACCCTCAGTTCTACCCCTCCCCCATCAAGCAAACCACAATGACAAAAGGAAATATATGTATATCTGTTTCCCAATTACACCAATCCCTTACTGATTAGTACTATATTTCAATAGATACCATCAATATCAGAAGGATAATGGCCAAACATTGCAAGGTAAGGCTCATAGATGACTGATCGGAATATCCATTCCCAACGCTGTTCATTTTTTCGTAGGATCCCTTGTCTGGCTACACCAAAAGCCACCATCCACACCGCAAAGAGGAACAAGAAGAAAAAGACATCTATCAGCTGCAAAAGGAAATGTTTAAAATATAAACAGAAATATCATGAGGTCTTTGCTGAAAGTCTCAAAATTGTTTTTAGGCTAAGGGGAAAAATTTCAAAAGTGGACAAGTACACTATTCTTTACAGTCAATATTTATACTCTGGAATCAATCTGGAAATGGACTAAATATAGGTAGTCCTCAACTTATGACCATAATTGGAACCAGAACTTCTGTCACTAGTGATGTGGTTATTGAATGGGCTATGCCCAATTTTATGATCTTTTGCCTCAGTTGTTAAGCAAATCATATATTCATTATGCAAATCTGGCTTCCCCCATTGCCTTTACTTGTTGGAAGCCCTCTGAAGGTTGCAAATGGCAATCAAATGACCCCGAGACATTGCAAACGTCAGGAAAAAAAAGGCAGTTGCCAGCGCCCAATTTTGATCATGTGACCATGGGGATACTGTGATGGTAAGTGCAAAAGTCATAAATCACTTTTTTCAGTACTGTCATAACTTTGAACAATCATTAAACTAAAGGTTCAAAGTTGAGGACTACCTATAAGCTACCGTGTTTCCCCGAAAATAAGACCCTGTCTTATATTTTTTTGAACCCTGAAATAAGCGCTTGGCCTTATTGCCATACACTCAAAAGCCCGATTGGGCTTATTATCAGGGGATGTCTTATTTTGGGGAAAACAGGGTATATAACAAGAATGTGTTTTAACATAATTTGAATTTTCTAATCAAGTTGGCACTTAGAGAAGAGCTATGGGGCACTTTTCATAAGACAAGAAGATATTTCAGATTTATGCAATTTATTAGCAGCCAGGCCTTCTCCCAAGAACACATGAATACCACAAACTAGGTATTCTCAGCAATAATTAACATTGCGTCAGTTTAGTAAGATCCATTATTTACTTCCGGAAGATGAAGAAGGGTTGTTATGGGCAGGCAATGATGCAAAATGATCTGAAACTTGGAATTTTATTCAGAATCCATAAACACTGAAACCAGAGCACATCAGGAAAATTCACTATAGCTTTCTTTTAGACAAGATGGGATAGATAGTTCTAATTTCCTCTGTCCGTGATTCAAAATACTTCAGGAACTGTTTTTCATACATATAATTAGAAATATAGTTTCCAATTAGTGGATATAATTGCCTTATTTTCTTCTATGTTGATAAGACCTAAACTTGAATATTTCATCTTCTTCTGGTAAAACATTTAAAGAAAGATTCAGAAAACTGGAAGCATGATCTGGAGAGCACAACTTAAAATGGGAATGTTTAGTTTTGAGAAAAAAAGACTAAGGAGGGAATATCAAGGAGTCTTCAAAAAGGATGTTAAAAGAAAAAAAATTATCCATCATTCACTGACTGCAGAAAGTTGAATCATTAATTAAATATTAATGAAGATTTTCTAACAGTAAGAAAATGGAACCAAGCATCTAGAGAGATAGTGATGTGAACACTGGATGTATTTGAAATGGAAGGCTGGGGTGTTTTAATTTGCATTCATGCACTGAGCAGGACTTAAATTATTTAATAGCTTAAATTACTACCTCTAACTCTATTATTTGCTGCATATTAATATCAACACTGAAAACATTCAAATATTTTTATTATTGCTCTCATAGACAGAACACTCTACAATAGACAAAGAAAAGAGCTGGAGTGCTCTGCCTTCAAATCAAATAATACCATTATTATACAGTGCATTCAGAAAGTATTCAGACCCCCTTCACTTTTGTCAATTTTGTTATGCTGCAGCCTGTTTCTACAGTTGTTGAAATTTACTTTTTCTCATTAATCTACACTCAGTATCACATAATGACAAAGTGAAAACAGAATTTTAGAAATATCTGTAAATTTATTAAAAAGGAAAAACTGAAATATTATATTGGCATAAGTATTCAGACCCTTCACGCAGTACTTTGTTGAAGCACTTTTGGCAGCAATTACAGCCTCGAGTCATTTTGGGTATGACGCAACAAGCTTTGCACACTTGGATTGGGGAATTTTCTGCCATTCTTCCTTGCACTCTAGGACATTCACAGAGTTGTCCCTAAGCCACTCCTGTGTTGTCTTGGCTGTGTGCTTAGGATCGTTGTCATGTTGGAAAATGAATCTTCAGCCCAGTCTGAGGTCCTGAGCGCTGTGCAACAGGTTTTCATTGAGGATATCCCTGTACTTTGCTCTGTTCAGCTTTCCCTCAACTCTGACCAGTCTTCCAATCTCTACTGCTGAAAAACACCCCCACAGCATGATGCTGCCACCACCATGCTTCACTGTTGGGATGATATTGGGCAGGTGATGAGCAGTGCCTGATTTCCTCCAGATATAACGTTTAGAATTGAGGCTAAACAGTTCAATCTTGGTTTCATCAGACCAGAGAATCTTGTTCCTCACAATCTGAGAATCCTTGGTGCTTTTTTTTTGCAAACTCCAAGCAGGCTTTCATGTGCTTTTCACTGAGGAGAGGCTTCTGTCTAGCCACTCTGCCATAAAGCTCAGATTGGTGGAGGGCTGCAGTGATGGTTGTCCTTCTGGAACTCTGTCCCATTTCCACACAGGATCTGTTCTGAATCAAGCGTAGAATGGTTGTGCTATCATCAGGCAGCTTAACAAAACGCAATGGTACATTCAATCAGATTATATTTTATTCTTCAGGCATCCTCTGACAACACTCACGGTTATGTAGAAGTTCTTCTGAATCTACAGTCATAATCTGGAACCATCACGAATATTGTAAAAAAGGATTAACACTCCCATCTCCTTCTTCAGGCATGCTTTCCCCGGTAGAGAGCTTGAAAGTGACTTCCTTTACTCCCGCCCCCCAGGCATACTTCACTGACCAATAAGAGTACACAGTTATGATCACATGCCATGGACTACATGGCATGGACTACATTCCCCAGAATGCTATGTCTTAAAGAGACAGTTCTTAATTCTAGGCTAAACCCTTGATAAGCCAGCACAGGATCTCTTATCACAGGAGCTTAATCAGAGAGACCATTGGGATAAGCTCTTGAATGAGTCCTAGTTGTGCCAAACTTGTTCCATTTGAGAATTATGGAGGCCACTGTGTTCTTAGGAACCTTCAGTGCAACAGAAATTTTTTGTAGCCTCCCCCAGATCTGTGCCTTGCAATAATCCTGCCTCTGAGCTCTGCAGGCAGTTCAGAGGTGGGTTCCTCCCAGTTCGGACTGGTTCCCCTGAACCAGTAGCAACCCGCTGGTGATGTCACGGTGATGTCACAGAGCTGGTTCGGTCGGTGCCGGTCCGTGGACGGCGCCATCTTTTTTTTATTTTTTTCTTCTGCGCATGCGCAGAAGCCAAGTTTCCAGCACTGCGCATGCATTGCCATCTTGTTTTCGGCTTTTTTGGGGGGGAATTTTTTTTATTTTTTGGCACTGTGCATGCATGCACGTGCGTGAAGTGCACATGCGCTCACGCGGTGCGGCCACGCGGCGCGGGAGGAAGCAAACCGGCAGTGTGGTAAGTTAGAACCCACCCCTGAGGCAGTTCCTTTGACCTCATGACTTTTGCTCTGCTACAGTATGCATTGTCAACTGTGAGGCCTTCTATAGAGAGGTGTGTGCCTTTCCAAATCATGTCCAATCAATTTAATTTATCACAGGTTGACTCCAATCAAGGTGTAGAAACATGCCAGCAACAATCAAGAGAAATGGGAGTCACCTGAGCTAAATTTCAAGAGTTGTTGCAAAGGGTCTGGATATTTATGCCAATTATGCCAGTTTTTTCTTTTTAATAAATTTACAGACATTTCTAAAATTCTGTTTTCATTTTGTCGTTATGGAGTACTGAGTGTAGATTAATGGGAAAAAATGAATTTCAACAAGTGTAGAATAAGGCTGCAGCATAACAAAATTGACAAAAGTGAAGGGGGTCTGAATACTTTCTGAATGCACTGTATATACCCTCACCAGGAGTTGGCAGTAAAGCATAAGATTAAATAACTTTCATATAGCTTAACTCTGCTTCATGTTAGGATTTAATATATAATATATAAAACATCTATAATGTATGATATCCATATACCATTTCATAAGCAAAAAATATTTCCAATATTTTAGATATTATTTTGAATGTAACATTTTTAAGTGTTTGGGAATTAATATATTATTAGAGAGCATCTACAGTAATAGAGAAAACATCAGTGTCATCTTTTACAAGGAACACATGGCTAGGAGACAAATAAAGGAATAAATTTGCCCACCCCACAATTGGTCAGCGGAAGATGAGCCCAAAGTATAACTGTTAGAAGATCATTTTATAATTGAGGAGATCTGCAATAGTAGCTCATTTTGGGCCTCTCACTGTTTCTCAGCCCAACTTATCTTACAGAGAAAAAAAAAATAAAGGAGATACCATGTAAGCTGCCTTGAGCTCCTAGAGGAAACACAGATATAAACTTAACAAGCAAATTAATTAATTAATCAATCAAAGTTAACAGCTTCTGATTACCAAAATTTTCCAAAGCTTCATGGGAAAGTTGCTGATCTTCATTTGTAGCTAACTGAACATTTCCTGCTGTCTTTCTTTGGATATGTTCCAATTTGTCTCAGTGTCTGTGTGAAATGATGCATATGTATAAAGTGGATGGATAGTGTAGTGCTGGGGTGGGTTCTAAATTTTTTTACTACCGGTTCTGTGGGCGTGGCTTATTTTGTGGGTGTGGCTTGGTGGTCATGTGATGGTGGGTGTGGCTTCATGGTCATGTGACTGGGTGGGCGTGGCTTCGTGGTTATGTGACTGGGTGGGCGTGGCCAATTCAATGTCACTCACGTCAAGGGGTGCCTCGCCTGGCCCCTCCCCTCCCAGCCATTCCTTGTCACACCCAGCCTCAACGTATCTACAGTTCTGTAAATGTGTTTTTCACCTTTTTTCAACTTTATTAACTACATA
>QLTV01001311.1:421700-446990 GCA_003457575.1 Thermophis baileyi
TCTCGTGGCACTTATCAGTTAAGCTTTATTTATTGAACTTCTTGGATTCTTTGTGCTTGGACTCTTGCCAACTGTTAAGACGTTAATTAACAGTTGGTGCACCGAAAGGACTACTTTATGATTTATGGACTTTAACCAACACGACTGCTAAGAGAGCATTAGTAGTTGAAAGATTATTAAACAAGGTTTGATGCACGTTGCTTGTGTTGTTTTTGCGTGGTTCGGCAGCTGGGACAGAACAGGCGATAGTAAAAGATATGTGTAAACAATATGAAACAATGCAAATGAAATGTAATAATTAGGAGTAATAATATTATGTTTATTTGTATTGAAATGTATGATACCCAGGTATCACACCATTCACACATTGATATGTATAAACAATATAAAATAAAAAAAAACTTGATTGGGAAAAAAAAGCACCTCAAGTACTGCTCTACCATGGAGTTCATCCGTTCCACCACTCCATTCGTGCTCGGATGAAAAGCCGATCTGAGACTCTGGGTGGACCCTATGGCTCTCAGGAACTCCCTCCAGAACTTCATGGTGAATTGGACCCCCATGTCAGAGATAACCCTGCGGGGAACCCCATGCAGCGGATATATTTGTTTTATGAACATCCGAGCCAAATTCTTGGCTGAGGGCAGCCCTTTGCAGGTGGTGAAATGGGCTTGCTTTGAGAATAAGTCAATCACAGTCCAAATGACCGTGTTCCCGCCACTCTCCGGGAGCTCGACTATAAAATCCATGGCAATTTCTTCCCATGGGCTGGTCAGCTCTGCCACTTGTTGAAGGAGACCAGGGGGTTTCCCTGGCCTCTTTTTCATGGCTCCACAGGTAGCGCAACTTTTTGTATAGTCCTTGATGTCCTTTTTCATTTTCGGCCACCAAAACTGCCATCTAGCTAGGTGCAGAGTTTTTAGATAGTCGAAGTGTCCCGCCAGTTTAGTGTTGTGGCTTTGCTGCAGAATTTGGAGTCTCAGGGTGGCAGGGATGTAGAGCTTGGTCCCCTCCCAAGCAAGTCCATCTTTAAGGGTTAGGACGTCCTGGTTGTCATTGAACCAAGGGTCCGTGGAAAGGGCCGCCTTCAGTGCCGCTGTCATCTGGTCTCCTCCGGTGGGTGGCTGTCACTGGGCTTGGCCTCGGGTGGTGACTGGGACACCGGCTGGGAGGTGGGGATGACTTCCTCTTGGCGACTGTTGAATTGGGGTTTTCTTGACAGAGCATCCGCAAGTAGTTTCTTCCCCCCCAGGATGTACTTTAAGTCGAAGTTGAATCACTTAAAATTTTGGGACCACCTGACTTACTTGGGGAAGAGTTTGCGGGGCGTCTTTAGTGCCTCTAGGTTTTTGTGATCAGTCCAGACCTCGAATGGCACTTTGCTCCCTTCTAGGAAATGTCACCATGTGAGGAGGGCCCAGCGGATGGCGTAGGCTTCTTTCTCCCACACGCCCATCGCCTCACAGTGTCAGTGAGTTTCTTGGAGGTGTAAGTTACTTGGAGGTGTAAGTTACTTGGAGGTGTAAGTTTCTTGGAGGTTGTAGCTGTCCCTGGGGGTTTGCTTGCAACAGCACCACCGCTACGGCCACGTCGCTGGCATCCGCTTGGATCACGAACGGGTGCTCTGGCTCCGGGTGCCTGAGGATCGGTTCCTTGGCAAATAGTTTCTTTAGGGCCTTGAAGGATCACTGGCAATCTAGGGTCCAGGCCAAGGGCTGACTGGGCTTTGGCTTATGACCCCCCCTCCCATTTTTAACAGTTCCGTGAAGGGGAGTGCTATCTCGGCAAAAGCGGGGATGAACTGTCTGTAGAAGTTGGCATACCCCAGGAAGCTCTGGATGGGGGTTGCCAGTCTAAGACGCTTTTTACTTTGCCTGGGTCCATTTCGATTCCTTCATTTGACACTCGGTAGCCCAGGTAGTCTAGGGAGGTCTTGTGGAACTCGCATTTTGACAGCTTCGCATAGAGCTTATCTGCGAGGAGTTTCTTAAGGACTTGACGCACTAGTTTGACATGTTCCTCTAGGATCTCAGTGAAAATGAGAATGTCATCCATGTGGACTAGGACCCCTTTGTAGAGGTGATCATGCAGCACTTTGGGGACTCCTTATAATCCGAACGGCATTACTTTAAACTGGAAGCTGCCTAGCGGGTAGTTAAAGGCTGTCTTCCACTTGTCTCTTTCTTTAATGCAGACTCTGAAGTATGCCTCCCATAAGTCAAGTTTCCCCTTCGCAAGGTGGGCTAGCATGTCCTACATTAAGGGCAGGGGGTAGGTGTTTTCCATGCACATGGCATTGATTCCACGGAAATCCACACAGAGCCTCATCGAGCCATCTCCCCCCCCCTTAAACAGCACTGGGGCTGTGACCCAGGACTTGGCTGGCTGGATGAAATCCTTCGCTAACTTGGTGTCAATATAGCTCTGTAGCTCGTCCATCTCCCTAGGGGTCATGGAGTACCCCTTGGGCTTAGGGAGCTTAGCCCCTGTCACCAATTCTATTGCACAATTGGTCGGTCGGTGGGGGGGGGAAGGGTATTGCAGTCTTGCTCGCTGAATGCATCGGCCAGGTCCCTGTACTCTTTTGGCACTAGGGGGCAGCTGGGTGGTGCAGTCATAATGGCCACGGCTTTTTCATAGGGACTTGGGCTGTGGTGCAGCTTTGCGGGGTTGGTTTCCCCATTAGAAGGAGGTGGTAGTGGTCCAACCCCTATCCTTAGTTTTCCGTAGCCTCCCTCCCACATAATTGTAGGTGTCCACTTGTCCAACCAGGCTAAGCCTAGGATAACTGATTCAGTCATTTTTGGCACTACCATGAAGCAGATGATCTCCCAGTGGCGCCCCATCTCCAGCCTCACTGGTTCGGTGACTAGAGTGGTTTGGGTTCCCCCTCTTAGCATCTCATCGACTTGCTCGAAGCATATGGGGTGTGCTAGGGGTGTTGTGGCTATCCCCAACCTTTGGACTGTTGGGAAACTAATAAGGCACCTAGTGCAGCCAGTGTCTATAATGGCTTCTATGTCCCCTTGGGCTCCCATTGCCGGCACCACTATTCGGGATTTGATGGCAAAGGGGTGGATGGCTTCACTCACCATCGGATCATCTCCACTGTCATCGGTGCTGTCCCCAGTGGCTGCAACGGGGCTCCAGCAGCCGGAGTCTCCTCGCTGCTGGCTGAGGGAGGGGAGACTTCGACGGCTTGCTGGGTGAACTTTCTCTTCTCGGTTGGTTTCCGTGGGGTTCTCTTCACTCTTGCCACTGCTGGGGTTCTGGTTTGCGGAACCGGAGCTGGGGCTAGGCACTCGGCTGCCTGGTGCCCTTGCTGGCTGCACCTGAAGCACTTGATGGTTGTGGTCGGCATTGGCTTTGGCTCCTCTGGAGCCCATGAACCAGACCGACATCCCAACATTCTCTTCGGCTTCTTTTCAGGGGTGGGCTTATGGCAAGGGTGGACCTCTGGGTCCATGGCCACTGCCACTCAGTACCACTCCTGTATGCGGTCCGGGGTGCCCCGATAAGCGCAGGTCTGTTGGAGATCGAGGTCTAGGGTCTCCTTGAAGTAATGGACAAAGAGGTGCTGCAGCCAGTCTCACAGTTTTCCCGCCACTCTCCGGAACTCCCAGACCAACTCTTTTATGGGGCGGCCTCTTTGCTTGAGTTCCTTGATTTCAGCCTCGTCCTCCTGCCCCTGGCTTGTGTCTTCGAACCAGGCCCTCAACGCTTCCACAAATTCGTTGGCATCGTCTAGCTCGGGGGCTGCCTGGTCATGGAACTGGGCTATCCACTCATCTGCATCGTCTGCCATGTTGTCGGCTATGGCTGAGACCATGTCTCGGTCGGATTGGTACTGGTCCCCATAACGGTCGAGGTGGGACCAGATCCGGTTGAGAAAATATGCCAGCTTTCCCGGGGTTCCATCAAAGGTCGCTCTGAAACGTGGGGGTGCAGTTGAGCTGCTGTGGGCAGAGGAACGGGGGCTGGCATCCATTGGCACTGCACCCACCCCTGGCCGGGGAGAAGGCTGGTGCAGCTGCCCAACCGACCCCGGTAGTCCAGAGATTCCTCAAAGCATAGATTTATTAAGCATGTCATATTGGCACAGCTGGTGAAAACCCGAATCTGAAGTCCCCTGGGTTTTCCCCACCCAGTTCAAATCCAAAGTTCTTCCCCACATTACACACAACCATCACATGCCCCAATCAGATCTCTCTCTTCATCCCGGATGCCTCCCATCCATGCCCCACCAGGTGCTGGTGAGAGTGTCCTTGATTCCCAGGAGAAAGAACGTTATTTTGGCTACATATCCCCCTTTGCTATCTCTACTCCCCCTCCCTTTCCCACAGCTCCAGTGAGCCTCGCTATGGCAACCCTGAAGACTCTTCAAAGATGGCTCCAAGGTTGACAGCCTGGAGAGAAAAATATATGAAGAACAGTTGCAGGAATTGGATATGGCCAGTCTAGAGAAAAGAAGGACTAGGGGTGACATGATAGCAGTATTCCAGTATTTGAGAGGCTGCCACAAAGAAGAGGGTGTCAACTTATTTCCCAAAGCACCAGAAGACAAAACAAGAATACTGAATAGAAGGGTAATTATCAAATTTGCAAATGACACTAAACTGGGAGGTATAGACAACACTCCAGAAGACAGATGGATTTCAATAGACTTGAATACTGGGCCCTATCTAACAAATGAAATTCAATGTAGAGAAAAGTAAGGTTTTACGCTAAGGCAAAAAATCAAAAATCAAATGTACAGATACAAATTAGTTGAAACCTGGCTCAACAGCCATAACTGTGAGAAGGACCTTTGAGTCCTACTGGACAATCATTTAAATATGAGCCAGCAGTGTGTGGCAGCAGCCCAAAAAGCCAACACATTCCTAGGTTGCATTAACAGAGGAATAGAATCAAGTCCGTGTGAAATGTTAGTACTGTTTATAACGCCTTGGTAAGATCAGACTTGAAATATTGCACCCAGTTTTGGTCACCACAATATAAAAAAGATGTTAAGACTCTGGAAAGAGTGCAGAGAAGAGCAACAAAGATGATTAGAGGGCTGGAGGCTAAAACATATGAGGAATAGTTGCAGGAACTGCGTATGTCTAGTCTAGTAAAAGGAAGGACTAGGTGTGTACCAATATTTGAGGGACTGCCACAAACAAGAGGGGGTAAACCTATTTTCCAAAGCACCAGAAGGCAGGACAAGAAGCAATGGATGGAAACTAAGGGGAGAAGCAACCTAGAACTAAGGAGAAATTTCCTGAGAGTAAACCTGTGCAACAACTTGCCTTTAGAAGTTGTGAGTGCTCCATCACTGGAGGTTTTTAAACAAAGATTGGACAGCCATTTGTCTGAAATGGTATAGGGTCTTCTGCCTGAGCAGAAGGTTTGGACTAGAAGATCTCCAAAGTCTCTTCCAACTCAGTTATTCTCTTATTCTGTAAAAATGTTGGACAGTTGATTGTACAGAGAAAGACCGAATAGTACGTCCGCAGCTTTCAGCCACCTAATAAAATACCAGTATCCCATGCCCATGTATTTCTCCCATATATTCTTTGCCTTAGAAATGAATTTCAAAAGCATTAACTTTTCTATCTGATTGAAATGTAATGAGATAAACTGTAGAAATTTTCAGCATGTCACTTGGTTTTTTACATAATTATTATAGCATATTTTTGTTCCTCTAGCTCTGAAGTCAAGGCAATAGAAATATCACCGTGGGTCAACTGAAACATACCTGAACACAATTCCTGATATGAAGTAGAAAATTCCAAGGGTGTCCATAACATTCCATAAGTCAGAAAAGTATTTACTCCCATTCATATACCACTAATAAAAAACAGAAACAGAAAATTATATACTCAATAGAATAAAGATAAGTAGACAATACCATGAATTCAAACATTTATGTGTACCTAATAGGAAAATAATATATGTAGTATTTATCAAGCTATTTAACTTAAGGAAGTTGGTAAGAATCAAAGAAAAAAAAACATGAGATAAGGACAGTTTGACTTCTTGGATGTTTTGCTATGGGATCTACACTGTTGTGTATCACCGATTTTCACTAACTTGGATGGATTAGGGAAAATGGATAGTTTGAAATTGCTCTTGGCTTTCTTGCCTACTAGGACAAAAATGCATCAATGTGGCATTATAATTTCAAATGTGCTATGAATGATTGCATTTTTCTTTTAATCATGTGTTTAAATGTTAAACCACGTGTTATTACAAAAGCCTAATCAAAGAAGTGCTTTGTTTATAGAATGTATACTTGTCCAATTAATCCTGTACAATTCTCTAAATCAACTGCCATATTAAAGTTTTCAGATTCAATAGCTCTTTTAATTTAATCTTAATCAGATTTTTATTCTATTCCCCATATTACTTTATATCTATATAAAAACATTACAAGACATTAACAGAAAATGTGAAGTACAACCATACTAACTAATGGATAGATACTTTCTTCATGATCAAAGGAAACAATAATTTGAATAGTCTGGGACTGCAATGGGCTACATAAGAACTAATAATTGAAAATTTAATGAAGACAAAAATAAAAGTTAGGAAGCAGGAATTTGATCAATTTTGATAGAGAAGAATCAGTTTGGTGATGAGTCTAGACTAAGAGCTGCAGCTGCTCAGATTCTGGATATAGGCAAGAATGTTGAGACTGTCAAGTTAAACTACGGTAATTCAGCAAAAGGAGCAAAATGCCCCACTAAATCCACATATAGGGCAACTTGCCACATAGGTTTCTATGTCCTTCTTCATCTTAGGCCACAAAAACTGCCTTTTTATAAGGTGTAGGGTTTTTACAAACCCAAAATGTCCCGCTGGCTTTGTGTAGGGACTCCTTTTGTAGGATCATAGTTCTCTGGCTGGCTAGGACATATATTTTATTCCCCTTCCACGTTAAATCTTGCTTTAGCATTAAGTCACCTGTATGCTTTTGAAACCACTCATCCCCCCACAGGGCTTCTTTCAGTTGCTAAGTCAATGTGTCTTCTCCTGACCAAGGGGGGCTCTTTTGGGGTTGCCTCATGCACGCTGGCGCTGCATGTTGTTTGGATGGAATGATAGAATTAACTATCTCTTCCCTTGGGCTTTTATATTGAGGCAGGCGCGAGAGAGCATCTACTAGGAAATCCCTAGCAGTAAATAGCGCAGGGTGAAATTGAACCGGCTAAAGTACTGAGCCCACCAGACCTGCTTAGGGGACAGTTTCTAGGGTTTTTTCTAGTGCTTCTAGATTTTTGTGGTCGGTCCAAACTTCGAAGGGGATTTTGCTGCCTTCTAAGAACTACCTCCAGGTGAGGAAAGCCCAGTGGACGGCATAAGCCTCCTTCTCCCAGATTGCCCGTCATCTCTTGGTTTCCAACAGTTTCCGTGATGTATAGGCTTTCCACTTGCTTCCTCGGATCACCATAACTCCAGGAGGGTACTCCGCCTCTGCTGCCTTCCCTACACTGCCAGCCCACAGTGCTTTTTTTTCTGAAGCTGCCTCTCCACCCTGAACAGGCGGCTGCTCCAACTTCTCAGGTCCCTGTTTAGGGCATATCCTGATCGTTTGGCCCCAAGCCCTGCTTGGGCTGTTGTCAGTGCCTCCCGGAGGGGGGGGATTCTCTCAACTTTGCCCCACCGTCCGTCTTTAGTGTTAGCACACAGACTAACGTGTAGTGAGGACAGAACAGTGAAACAGCGGCTACCGAGCAAGTGGGATCCAGGGTAACGACTATACAGAGACCTGCTACTCTGCCAATGAAGCTACCTGCATACGGCCATACAGCAGCCTCTAGACAGTCAAGCACTTCCAGAAGATACCATGTCACAGAGCCAGGCATCTTCATACAAGACAAGGTCGCAAGTCTCTAATTCTTCCAAACAATCATCAGCCAGTAATGCACTTGCCATTGCCAGTGCAAAGGCTGAAGCAGCAAAAGCACGAGCAGCCTTTGCTGAATAAGAAAGCACAGTTAGAAGCGAGACTTAGAGTGGATCGCCATAGAGAAAGAAGTAGCAGCTGCCACAGCCGAAGTCAAAGAGAGCTGTATATTCTGATGACGAATGCAGTAAACGCAGCAATGTGCTTGAGCCAGAAGCTGAACCCCAAGATCCTCTGCAATGCACTTCAGAGTATGTCTATCAGCACTCCTGGCCAAGCAGCAATGCTCACCTCAATAGGAAAGACAACATACAAGAAACAAGCCAAAGATGCTACTCAACACCACTACAGGCTAACAGCAGACCCCCCACACCCAAGGTTCTTGAGTCTGCAAATTATCCTACAGGATCAGCCTTCACGCCAGAGCAGCATAAAAAGGACCAGTTGAAACCAGAGACTCCCAAAAAGTATGACTACACAACACCTTTCCACCACAGCAATGCACAATCGGCTAATCAAGCCACCATAGACATTGCCAAGTTCCTTGCATGACGTGAGCTAGTCACACAAGGACTTGAAAAGTTTAATGATCATCCTGAAAGCTATAAAACCTGGCGATCTTCCTTCCAAAATGCCACCAGAAGCTTAGATTTGTCATGTAGTGAGGAGATAGATTTAATAGTTAAATGGCTTGGAATTGAATCTGCTGAGCATGCAAAACAAATCAGGACAATAAACAAACTACCCCGAAACAGGCCTTAAAACAATCTGGGACAGACTTGATGAGTGCTATGGCTCAGCAGAAGCAGTGGAAAATGCACTGTTCAAAAGACTTGATAGCTTTCCCAAAATACCTAACAGACCCTATCAGAAACTTAGGGAACTTGGTGACTTACTAATGGAACTTCAAGTAGCTAAGTTGGAAGGGGACTTGCAAGGACTTGCATTCCTTGACATGGCCAGAGGTGTCAACCCCATCATACAAAAGTTATCCTATAACTTACAAGAGCAGTGGATTACACATGGCTCCAAATACAAAAGAAAGTATGTTCCATTTCCCCTCTTCTGTTTTTGTGGACTTCGTGTGCCAACAAGCTAAAGCAAGAAATGATCCTAGCTTTGACTTCACATTGTCATGTGCTGCTCCTTCAGAACATACTGTAATCCTCCAGTATCAGTCCACAAAACTCATGTGACTCCTCCAGATTCCCTTAACAGGTCTGCCAGCTCTGCCAGATTCCCTTAACAGGTCTACCAGGATCTCTGATCTCAGAGAAACTGAGATCAGAGATCCTGGTAAGCAGTGTCCTCTACACCATGAAGGAATTTAGCACCCACCCCTCTCCTAGAAAAATGAAATATCCTAGGAAATATTGAAAAGGAAGAATATGTTTTCCTGGATGAGAAAAGGAGAAACATGTTCTAAAGACAAAGCAGCTTCCTGCAGCTCCCTGCCCCCACTTCAGCTCCAGGGTGATGAGATTAAGACCTTCACCCTTAGGACATGATAGGATTAGCCCTCTACCCATCTCACCACATGGCACCTGGGAAGATTGCATCAGCCAGCAAGTCTCAAGCAAACTTGGACTCGGGACAGCCTACAGAGTTGCCCCTGCATGGCCCCATGGGAGTCTGACAGCCAATCAGAGTGCATTTCTTGCACAGGAGCAGGAGGCCTCGGGGCGGGGCCTGAGAGGGCATAAAACCAAGGGACTCAGCATCTCTTTCTTTTCTTTTTTCTTCACCCAACATCTGGAAGCATGTGATCCACCTTTTCTGTTCAGGAACTCATGCCATGTGCTCCTGACCACCATTAAACCTTCTTTCCAAGCAACTTCCATGAATCCAGTGTCTTTTTCCCCACTTGGAACTGAACCCAGAAGGATATTCCTTACAACAACCAGAAGCCACATCCTCTGCTAAAATGCAGAGCCTTCAGGGAGAAGTCCATGGAAGACCGCAAAGCTTTCCTGAAAGTAAACAACCTCTCAGCCAAGGTTCTGGCAACTTCAACTCCCTCTATCACTTCTTCTCTATTAGTAAGAATTAGATCCAATATAGTTTGTCCTCTAGTTTCCTACTCTACCTTTTGGATGACAAAGTTGTCCGCTAAGTTGGTTAGGAATCTGTTCGATCTCCCACTTCCTGCAGAGTTTGTCTCCCAGTTGATATTAGGTTAAAGTCTTCCATTACTATTGTGGCATGTTTCCTACAGACATTTGTTAATTGATTAGCAAAGAGTTAACAGAATAACAGAGTTGGAAGGGACCTTGGAGGTCTTCTAGTCCAACCCCCTGCTTAGGCAGGAAACCCTACACCACTTCAGACAAATGGTTATCCAATATCTTCTTAAAAACTTCCAGTGTTGGAGCATTCACAACTTCTGGAGGCAAGTTGTTCCACTGATTAATTGTTCTAACTGTCAGGAAATTTCTCCTTAGTTCTAGGTTGCTTCTCTCCTTGATTAGTTTCCACCCATTGCTTCTTGTCCTACCCTCAGGTGCTTTGGAGAATAGCTTGATTCCCTCTTCTTTGTGGCAGCCCCTGAGATATTGGAACACTACTATCATGTCTCCCCAAGTCCTTCTTTTCATCAAACTAGACATACCCAGTTCCTGCAACCGTTCTTCATGTTTTAGCCTCCAGTCCCCTAATGATCTTTGTTGCTCTTCTCTGCACGCTTTCTAGAATCTCTTCTTTATTATCATGGTGACCTATTTCTTCTGCTTGGTTGGGTGGCCTATATTATACGCCTATAGCAATGTTATTCCCCCCCCCCCTTTATATTGACCCATTTGGATTCTAGGAGGTTTTTATTCTTGGTTTTGTGTTTTTCTGTAGAAATGTAGTGACCTTTTATATGTAAAGCAACTCCACCTCCTCTTTTGTTATGTCTGTTTCTTTTGAACAGTTTGTATCCTTCCATCAATACATTCCAGTCATGAGTTTCATCCCACCAAGTTTCACTAATGGCAACTATATCATATCTGCCTTCATGTACTAATACTTCAAGTTCACCCTGTTTGTTCCCTAAACTTTGAGTGTTAGTGTATAGGTATTTCAGGCCTTTATGGGTCTTGGGTATGTTTCTTATATCTCCTACTTTGTATTTGGGTTTTCCATCTCTCTCTCCTTCATTATGTTTTTATTTTTATTTCTCTTTACTCCCTTCCTCCTTATGTGATTGGTTAGCTAGTGATTTTTGCTTGGTTCTAAAGGTTGTGAAGGTTGCCCCCCGCCCCTGAATTTTAGTATAAAGCCCTTCTGATAAGACGAACCAGTCATTTTCCGAATATATTGTTTCCAGTTCTTGTGAGGTGCATTCCATCCCTTGCCAATAGCTCTTCATCTAGGTAATGCAGAGCATGGTCTAGGAAGCCAAGGTTCTGTTGACAACACCAGTGGTTTGTTTCTAAAATCCTTTGCTCCCTCATTGAATGTTGGCCTTTTGTTGGAAGTATAGATGAAATCACCACTTGTGCTCCTAATTCTTTAACTTTCTTCCCTAGCTGTTTGTAATCTCGTTATTGTTTTCAGATTCATTGTTTTGTCATTGGTTCCCACTTGTAGGAGAAGAAAGGGGTAGTAATCTGTGGGGTTGATAATTTTAGTAAAGTGCTCAGTTATATCTTTTATTTTTACTCCAGGGAGATAATATACCTCCCTAGATTGACTGCCTGGTCTGCAGACTATAGTTTCTGTTTCCCTAAGAATTGAATCTCCTATCACCAATATTCACCTTTTTTCCCCTAGGAAAGTCTGGAATACTTTTCTTTCTCTCGCAGGAATGCTGGGTTATATACCAACAATTCCCACAAAATGTAGTTCAAGCCATCAACCACATCATCACTGAAGCCAAAACAGCATCTTGCTAACAAATGTGTGGTTTTGTATTCATCCATAGCTACCTCACCTTTATCAATGTCAGTCCTCCCAGGTAAACCAGACAGGAAATATGATTAGATGAATAATTCTATGTTATTACAAAGCTACACTAATAGAATCTCCCAAGTGTATCTTGAAGGCATAAATTTCCTGCCACCACTTTTAACTGCCTGAATAATTATGGTGGGTCCTTTCCAAATTTCTTCCTCTGACCATTGATCCTTTGGGGGCTCCTACTTTTCTTGTCTGTTTGTTTCCTAGGTAGTATATCTTTCCCTTATCCCCCAAGGTCATTATAAGCAATAACATGTGCATGCAAATCAGTGGCATAGCCATACATAAATACCACATTAAACATGGAATCTACAGATTGTCATGCATACCTAATGCTTCCAGCTTTCAACCAGAATACAACACTAAAGCTATCATCTAGACTAGAGCTAGGTTGAACGCTACAATCACTTTTATTTTTTGACAGAGCTGTTCAAGAATACCCAATAAAATAAATTAATCAACAGATAAATCAATACAGTAGAACCAAATCAATTCTCATGAAGAATCTATTAAAAGACAGACCACAGAAATAGAACAAAACACACCACTGATTGCCACCTACAGTTTATAACTCAAACTACTCAAATTATGAATAAGCTACAGCTTACACTGGCCAATGATACCGCACTTTCTCAGGCACACAGACCGCTACCCAACCTGAAGCAGATTCTCAAAAACAACAAGAAACAATAGGACAATAATGCCAACATCGGAATCAGATCCTGCAACAAATCTAGATGTGTACTTGCACAAAAACTTATGTCTTTTAATAAAATTTGTTAGTTGGAAAAAATTCTACCATAAAGAGATGGAAAAAATTGGAATTTTGTTTACTATATATATTGATGGCAGCAAGAATCATATGCTCAAAAAAGGAAAGAGACTCCCACAATGGAAGACTGGACTGAAAAGATAATGGAATTGGCAGACATGGCAAAGTGAACTGCATTAATTGGGGAAAAGAATGTAAATAGTTTTTGTTTCCACTTGGAAACTGCTTCTGGATTTTCTGCTCAAAAGGGGAAAAATGAAACTATGATTTTGAGTTTTTATGATTAAGTCATGGTTGTAGAAATGGCTAGATTTACAATTTTAGATAAGTAAAATGTTGATATTATAACTGCATCATGTATCTTACTGCACCGAAAGAAGTTGGAAGTCATTCCTTTTTGTTTCCTTTCCTTTCCTTTTCTTACTTTAGCAACTCTTCCCTTTTCCTTCCCCCTTTCCTCTTCCTCTTTTTTCTATTGTCTTTATTTCTAAAGGAAAAATGCTACCAAATCTGATTTTTACCCAACTCAACTTCATTTTACAGTACCTACAGAAACAAGCACCTTTTTATTCCTGATCACACATCTTCATAGTGCCATTTTCTTTAATTGCATCTAGAGTGGCTTTATTACACAGAGCTCATTCAGAACCACTTTTCAATATTTTCCAGAAATCACAACTGATCTAGAATGCAGCAATGGTGGCCTTACAGCAGAATTATATTATATCGGTCTCTGACACAATTCAAAATGCTGGTGATAATTTTAGAATTGTTCAAGGCTAGCTATATGTAATAGAGCAAATCCATTTCTGTCATTTAACTATGCCATTACTATGGAAGCTTGTATTAGTTGATTAGTTTAGCTCCAAGTACAATTCTTTGGTTGCTAACTTATAAAGTTCAATATGGTTGGAACTAGGCAGAACCAAATAAAATATGCTTGAATAGAATGTATAGTGTGTATTTATTAAGAGTCTTCTCATATTGGTAAATCCAATGAGAGGGATGCAAAGGCAGCACTTGTGGGGATGCTCCCCTTATACCGGACATATATACCAAAGGGCAAAAATAACCACTTCCTTAATGGCATTCTGGAGGCTTATAAAAACATGGTTATTCCAAAAGGATTCAGAAATCATATTTACCAGCATGGTTTTCATCTCATGCTGGCTTTAACTACGGTGTGTTTAAGCATTTCCCCCTAGTTTTATTAGCTTAATTCTAGCTAGAACTGTGAGTTCTCAGTTACAAACAAAGCATAAAACCTGGGTAAAATTTATGAATAGGAAAATGTGGAAAATGTGGAAAATCACAGTCTCACTAAAGATATTAATTAAACTACATATGGAGCCTATGACTTAATGATCTAGACAGCATTTCAAAAAATTTATTGGAAACAGTGTGAAAATCAAGATGCAATGAGATGTGAATGTCAAACAGTTTTTTTGAACTTGAATAATCATCCTGCAAATAAAACATGTTTGATTTCTAAGCACTCCCTACTTGTCTCACTTCATCACAAAGCAGGATGAAAACCAGCACATAGAGAATCAGTTCCAGCATGGTAGGCTCTTTTTGGAAATCCATCAGCAGGACATAGGCAAACAGAAGGAGAAAGGCAATGTAGAACATGACAGTCCAAGAGAAGACCACAAATGGTGAAGTGAAGAACCATGCATAGTAAAAGACCAACTTTTTGCTCCTTTCTATTGGCTTTTTCCTGAATAAAGGAAGCAAATAGTGTAAAATAAATAAATTATTCCTAAAAGAATTAAGTTGGAGAGACTGGTTTGAAAAACGACTTAAATTTAAACATTAAATGTAACCACTTGTTTACATCTGCATATATTATCAAATTATTCTGAATTGATTTTTCAACCAGAATGCCAATTATTAAAACTGATACATGATACAGCTTAGTTTCAAACTACTTGATTATTTAGGCAATGGTTTATAAAACTAGAGTTTCAAAGGGGAATTATCTACACCAAATTTATATAAATATTAATTATTATGAAAACCAGTGGGGATGGGGAATGGAGAGACTCAGATTCTAGTCTTCTCTCAACAACAGAAGCTCACTGGATGACTTAAAATCACAGAATCATAGAGTCTATGAAAACAGCGAGAACAATAAAGCAGTGGAGTGGCTTGCCTTCAGAAGTTGTGTGTGCTCCATCACTGAAGGCTTTTAAAAAGAGACTGGAAGCCATTTGTCTGAAATGGTATAGGGTCTCCTGCTTGAGCAGAGTGTTAGACTAGAACAGTGGTCCCCAACAGTGGCCTGGCCCGGCAGGGGCGTGAGTGGCAGGCACACATATGCGTAAACAGCTCCATTTGTGTGAGTAGTGTGCACGTGCATGCCCTCTAATCACGCAAATGGAGCGAGAGCAGAGGGTGCTTACTAAGGCTTTGTAAAGCGGTACTAGAAATTCACATGATTTTGATTATATCCCTCTCTTAATGCAGCCTAGGATTGCATTGGCTTTTTTGACAGCTGCCACACACTGTTGGCTCATATTTAAGCGATTGTCCACTAGGACTCCAAGATCCCTCTCACAGTTACTGGCATTAAGTTTCAACCTAGTCTATACAATTGGTTTTTCTTGCCTAGGTGTAAAACCTTTCTTTTATCTACATTGAATTTCATTTTGTTAGATAAGGCCCAGTGTTCAAGTCTGTCAAGATCTTTTTGGATCTTGAGCTTATCTTCTGGGATGATGGCTATTCCTGCCAGGTTAGTGTCATCTGCAAATTTGATGAGTTTCCCTTCAATCCCTCGTCTAGATCGTTTATGAAGCATCTGAATTTTGATCACATAATCATGGGGATGCTGCAAAGGTCATAAGTGTGAAAAATGGTCATAATTCAGATTTTTCAGTGCCATTGTTACATTCACTCATGTATGCACAATGTACTTCATAATAAAAAGCATTTTTTTTTTACCTGAAGGAAATGAAGCCACATCCTATTAAAGGGAAAAGGAAAAGGCACAGAATGATCTTCCAATTTTTGGTGTCTCTGGAAATTTCCCCATACCATTGTTTGGAAAGAAAATTCTGAAAGATAGAATTATGAAATCATTTGGGCTTTATATGCCTGATCTAGTCAAATGCCCTAGTTCTTCAATAGTAGTACAAGTGGTATGTATATAATGCTCTGAATAGTTTCTGTAGAATTCTACTACTGAAATTAAGCAGACTTAACAGCCAAATATATCGCTTATATTTGCACATTTTGAATTATAAATTGCAAGAATAGTGAAGGGGAAAAGATTGATCTTATACTGGGAACTTTTGCCCTGGCATAAACAATAGACATGAGCCCTGAATAGGATCAAGGAGCAGTAACACAAATCCTCATCCACCAATGCCAGATGGAGAAATACAGTTATTACAACTTAATTTTTTAAACACCAGTTGATTTATATACATTTTAACTAATGTAGCTTATATACAATTTAACTTATATACAATTCAACCTACACAGATTTGCACATAAAATTATTCTGAACATTTTTTTCATTTAGAAAATGCATATATGTGCAATGGAAAGCATTGTGTTAGAAGCAATACTTTTTTAAAGGCAATTTCAGGGGACAATTTCTAGAACAGAGACTCATTGATTCAAATGAACTGGAGTTTATTGAGGGAGATCAAAAGAGATGGGGTTTTTTTCTTTTGTTTGTCTGAGCAACATGGAAAAGAAAACTATGATTTGGAGAGGATGTGCCATTATTTATCTCCTCTCCTCTCTGAGGATAACAAGAACTACATGCACTACAAGTTTTAAAAATGTATTTAAATAAAAAATGTACATAATATAAATCCCACCATTTCTTGTAGCACAATGATACTAGTTATTTCTGTCTTTTTCATGTGTGTTCTGATCCTTTCAGGTTCTTTTGCAATGCACTTCTCCTAGTCTTTTGATTTTTTAACAGATTTGTAGAAGAATTGATATCAAATAAACTATTGATAATAGCTCAAAATGTTGAGTTAGGAAATGAGCAACACAACATGCCATTTTCAGCCGGGGTAAGACACACTCCCCCACACATGCTGCAAGTGAAAGCAGATTGCCTTACTGGAAGAGAAGATGAAGACACTAGAGATGAAGCAATTAAGAAACTTCTATCTGGGTATCAGGAAAGCCGAGGAACTCTTGAATTAGATATTGGAAACACTTGCAGAGGGCAACAATTTATATATATAGCTACTGTATCAGAGTTGGAAGGGACCTTGAAGGTCTTCTAGTCCAACCCCCTGCTCAAACAGGAGAGACTATACCCGTGATGGCGAACCTATGGCACGCGGAGCCATATCTGCCGGCACGGGAGCCATTGCTGTAGATCAGCTCCAGTGCGCATGTGCGCACTGGCCAGATGATTTTTGGCTGGCCACGCCTCCCTCCCCTCCCAGGAGTCTCCATGCGGCCCGTTTTGAGGTAAGTAAAGGGTTCGCGCAGAGGCTCTGGGAGGGTGTGTCTGGCTTCCGGAGGGTCTCTGGGGGGGTGGGGGAGGCCATTTTCGCCCTCCCCAGGCTTCTAGAAAGCCTCTGGAGCCTGGGGAGGGTGAAAAACAGGCCTTCTGGTCCCACCGGAAATCGGGAAACAGGCTGTTTCCGGCCTCCGGAGGGCCTCCAGGGGGGTGAGGAAGGCCATTTTTGCTCTCCCCAGGCTCCTAGAAAGCCTCTGGAGCCTGGGGAGGGCAAAAAACGGGCCTACTGGGCCCACCGTGCCATCACGTGCCAAAAGCGGGGGGAGCACAGGGGGTCACACGAGCATGCGCAGGGAGGGTGGGGTGCATTGAATTATGGGTGTGGGCACGCATGCGCACAACTCCCCCGCGCTCCCCCCGCTTTTGGCACCCGACGGCAAAAAGGTTAGCCATCAAAAAGGAGCCGAGGTGGCGCAGTGGTTAGAGTGCAGCACTGCAGGCTACTTCAGCTGACTGCTAGTTGCAGTTCAGCGGTTCAAATCTCACCGGCTCAAGGTTGACTCAGCCTTCCATCCTTCTGAGGTGGGTAAAATGAGGACCCAGATTGTTGGGGGCAATATGCTAACTCTGTAAACCGCTTAGAGAGGGCTGTAAAGCACTATGAAGCGGTATATAAGTCTAAGTGCTTTTGCTATTGCTATCACTGGACTATACCATTCCGGACAAATGGCTGTCCATGCATTGAAGTGATGAGACTATCATATTAGCCAAGGGGACCTTCTCAGCTAAGAGATTCTGGTTTTTAACCTTTTAGATTTTTAGATTAACAGAGTTGGAAGGGACCTTGTAGGTCATCTAGTCCAACCCCCTGCTCAAGAAGCCTTTGAGAAAACAAGAAAACCTGGAGAGGGGATAGACACATAAAGGAATGTAATAAAAGGAATCAATTGTTAACAAGAGTTCTTTTTTCTTAAAGTTTCAAAATAGATTTCTGAATCTGAATTTCAAAATAATTTCCTAATTGATGATGTTTCTAGACTTCTGAACAAAGAGCAGCTGCAGCTATAGGAGCATTCCCCAACTGTCCTGCCTCCACCGACTGGCAGTGGCAGCAGAAAGGGAGAGGATAGTTTCATTCAAATAATAATTCAAATATGACAAAAACATAAAAACTTATGAGTTAAATTAGCTGCACAAGAACATACACTGAAGTTATTTGCATATGAAATCATACTAATAATTGCTCAGTCTAGAGTTTCTTCAACTGTGTTGATAGAACATATAAAACAGTTTGGTTCTGTGTCAGACTATCAAATCAATAAAGAGAAAACTCAGATGCTGACGTGGAAGTTGAGGATGAAAAGCAAATTTCATCACCCAGAGTCTCTCAGAGAGTGAGATGGCTGGTCTCTAACTTTGATAAATACATAAATAAATAAATTTGTATACCCACTAGCAAGGTTTAAAATCACTGCTAAAAAGGTCAAATATTTAGCAACAGCAATAGCACTTAGACTTATATTTGGGAATGTTTAAAATAAAAAACAACAACAAAGATATATTCCTGAATAATTATTTATGAACTTGGAAATGTATAACAGATGTTTCTAGATGGAAGAAACTAAATTTGTCTTGATTAGGAAGAATTGTTACTGCCTCAACTAGTCCCTGAAGTTTTCTTGACAAGGTTTTCAAAGGTAGTTTGCCATTGCCTCCTTCATAGATCTGAAAGAAAGTGCCTGACCCACAGTTACCTAACTGACTTTGTGACTAAGATGGAACTAGGGCTCACAGTCTCCTGGTGTCTACTCTGATGTTTTAACCACTACACTAAACTGGCTAAGGCACTAGAATAGAAACCAGGAGACAGTGAGTTCTAGTTCTACCTTAGCACATAGTCAGCTGGATGACTTTAGGACAGTCTTTCAGCCCTAGGAAGCAGGCAATGGCAAACCAGTTCCAAAATCTTGCCAAGGAAACTGCAGGGACTAGTTCAGGCAGTTGCCAGTAGTCAAAATTTGAAAGCATTGAAAAAGGAAACAGAAAAAAGAGGAAGAATTACAATAGTAAAAAGGCATATTCTACCAAGACTAAATTTTGTATTTTAAATCACCGAGTACGATGGCTCAGTGGTTAACAAAGCTGAGCTTGTCAGCTGGAAAGTTAATAGACCAGATTCAAGACCCTGAGCTCCTGTTACTTACCCCAGCTCCTGCCACCCTAGCAGTTCAAAAGCATGCAAATGCAAGTAGATAAATATGTACCACTTCAGTGAGAAGGTAACAGCGTTCCATGTGCCTCAGAGTATAATCATTCTGGCCACATGACCACTGAAGTGTCTTCAAACAACACTGGCTCCCTTAACTAAGAAACAGAGATGAGTACCGCCCCTAGAGTTGGACATGACTAGACAGGGGAAACCTTTACCTTTATTCAGTTTTTCTTGAGAATAAAATTATTTATTTATTTATTTATTTGTTTGTTTGTTTGTTTGTTTGTTTGTTTATTTATTTATTTATTTATTTACCTACCTACCTACCTACCTTATTTTTCAGACTATAAGACGCACTTTGCCCCCCCCCCAAAAGTGGGTGAAAATGTCTGTGTGCCTTATACAGCGAATATTGAATCAGCTGGGGGTTTGCCATACCTGGGGGGACGGGGGAGGGAGTTGGTGCGGCGGCAGCAACAGGCAGCAGCAATCCCCACTGCCTGGAACAGTTGATTGGCTGGGAGGCCGATCCAACCGCCAATCGGCTGTGAAGTCTCCAGCGTTCCCCAGCTTAGGCAGCAACACAGAGGTGGGATTCAGCCAGTTCGGCCGAACCGGATGTTAACTTTGTGTGCAGTTCGGAGAACCAGCTGATCCCACCACTGGCTGGTCTGGACACGCTCTACATCTGCCTGCCCTGCACGAGTTTGTCGAGCAGTTCGCCGAGGACGCCCTGCCACCGCCTGCTGCCCCGCCGCAACTGCACCCTTCCCAGCCTGCGTGGTGGACTGTGGCACTGGGTGAGCCCAGAGACACACACAGAGAGAGGTATGAATGGATGACACTTGGCTTCCAGTGCCGGAGAGGGTGGGCAAGGGAAGCGGCCGGGTTGTCGCTGCCTTTCATTGGGGCGCTTGTAGCGAGACGGGGCTCCTCTTGACGTCCCTTTTCCCCCCATCGCTGGGCATGGCATGGCTTCCTGTCCCTCACTTAGCCATCGATGCAATTTTGGGGTGGCAAGTGGGGAGGGGTGGGGTGGGGCGGAGGAGAAAGGGTACCCAACTCCCGGGCCGACTGGCTTTTTCCCGGCAGCTCTTTCTCTGCCTTTCGGCGTCAGTTATCAAAGATGAGGCTTTTGTGGGCAGAAGAGCTGTACTGCAATGGAGAAATGGGCAATGGAGCAGCCAGCTTGAGGGAAGGAGGCCGCTTTCTCCTCTTTCCCTGCTCATCTTTCCCTCGTGCCAGCCTCTCCATTGCAGTGCAGCACCCAGGATCCGTTAGCCAAGGGAAAGCAGTCAAAGCAGGGCGTGGCAGGGAAGCCTTGTGCAAAAATGCACGGGCCGGGGAGGCGAGTTAGCGATCCCAGCTGCCTGGCTCATGGGAGGCTTGCGGGAGCCTTGCTGGATGCTTTCACGGTACCTCTGGCAGCAATGGAAGGCAGAGACACTGGGGGAGGGGAGGGAGAGAGGCAATCCCAGCTGCCTGGATCATTGGAGCAAGCGTCCGTTTAAGCAAGCGTCCAGCAAGCATCCATCAGGGAAGGTCTCGTCTGCTCACCTGGCACAGTTGAAATCTGAAATCTGACTACCATTCCAATCAGCCATTCCTTTGTTTTTACTTTCACACACACACACACACACACACACACACACACACACATACCGGTACATGGGGATGTAAGGGGCCACTGCAGAAACAAAAGTCCTATGAATAGTGCCTAAGAAAGTGTCTTCTAATAAATTGTCCTCTTTATAAACTGTCCCCTATAAAGGTAGAACCTTAAACATGTCCCCCATAACAGTATGTCTGCAGCAGATCCCCTATAATAGTGTGTCATTCCTTGATGTTCTCAGCTACAGTGCTCTCAGAACAATAAAGGACACATTACTGACAGTTCTTGTAGAAAAATACTACGGTACCTCCTCACGCTACATACAAGGATGTCAAACCAGAAAAGACTAGCATATAAAATTTTAAACTGGAAGTAGTAAAATATGCTGAGGAACGTGAAAAAAACAGAGCAACATGTGGAGCCGAGGTGGTGCAGTGGTTAGAGTGCAGCACTGCAGGCTACTTCAGCTGACTGCTAGCTGCAGTTCGGATGTTCAAATCTCACCGGCTCAAGGTTGACTCAGCCTTCCATCCTTCTGAGGTGGGTAAAATGAGGACCCAGATTGTTGGGGGCAATATGCTAACTCTGTAAACCGCTTAGAGAGGGCTGTAAAAGCACTATGAAGCGGTATATAAGTGCTATTGCTATTGCTATGTTGGGCCACCTCCAACTGGAAAAAAATGATAAGAGAGTGGAGGAAACAGGTGAATCAGCTGCGAAAAGTAAAAGATAAAAGTAAGCACAATTTTTGTGGGCTTGCTGCAAAGTGGTCACAGTTAGAGGTGGACATGAAAGAATTGATCACATGTCACCAGAATAATAGCTTTGTGGTTTCTACAAAAATGGTAATATATGAAGCCAAATGCATTGCTGTAGAGAAAGGCATTCAGGATTTTACTGGATCACCATCATGATGCTACAGATTTATGAGGCAATATGGCCTTGCTATGCGCACCAAAACTAGAATTGCGCAAAAAATGCCAAAAGAATATGAATCTAAGATTCTGTCTTTTCATACATAGATGCTAGGAAGAAAAATAATTTTGAAATTGGCCAGATTGGGAATATGGATGAAGTCCCGCTAACCTTTGATGTGCCATCTAATAAGACTGTTGGTCTGAAAGGTGCCAAAACCATAACCGTGAAAACCTCAGGACATGAGAAAACACATTACACGGTTGTGTTGTCCTGCTGTGCAGATGGCACCAAATTGCCACCAATGTTAATATTGAAAAGGAAAACTTTCCCAAAAGAAGTGATTCCAAGAGGTGTTGTTGTGCATGTCCATGAGAAAGGATGGATGGACGAACATGGCATGAAAGTATGGATTGGAAAAGTGTGGTTCAAACGTCCTGGAGGGCTTCTGAGAAAACCAGCTTTATTAGTGCTTGTCCAGTTTAGAGCACATATTAGTGAAACCACAAAGAAAAGATTCAAAGAAGTGAAGACTCGTCTAGCTGTAATTCCTGGGGGTCTTACCAGCCAGTTGCAACCTCTTGACGTTTCCATCAACAAGCCATTCAAAGTGCACATGCGAGAAGAGTGGAAAAAATAGATGGCTGCTGATAATCATGATCTGACACCCACTGGACTAATGAGGAGGCCCACTATCACTCACGTTTGTGAATGGGTGAAAACATCATCTATCTGTATTCACTTTGATTATGTTTATGTTTATACCTATACCTGCTATCTTGTACATGTTTGACAAACAAACAAACAAACAAACAAATAAATAAATAACTAAAATAAACCTTAAAGTCTCTCCTCATTTGTTAATGACAGTTATGATGGTTCTTAATACCACTGTTGACTTTACATGGTTGAAATATTGTTCTACTATATTTTATTAAATATATTACTACATCATTTGGTTCAGAATATTTTTTTTTCTTGTTTTCCTCCTCTAAGCCTAGGTGCATCTTATGGTCAGGTGCGTCTTATAGTTCGAAAAATATGGTATTTATTTATTTATTTATTTATTTATTTATTTATTTATTTATTTATTTATTTATTTATTTATTTATTTATTTATTTATTTATTTATTTATTTGATTGTTAATTCCACCCTTATTACTTTATAAATAACTCAAGGTGGCAAACAAATATATAATTCTTTCCTCCTCCTATTTTCCTCACAACAGCCTTGTGAAGTGGGTTGAGCTGAGAGAGAGAGATTGGCCCAAAGTCACCCAGCAAGCTTTCATGCTTAAGGTGGGACTAGAAATCACAGTTTCTTGATTTCTAGTGTAGTGCCTTAACAAGTAGACCAAACCAGCTCTCTCTCTGTGTGTCTTTTAAATAATTGACCCAGACAAGTAACATTTATATAAAATCTAATACAAGGCCAAGGATTAAATTCAGTATTTACAGGATTCAGAAGAACAAGGTAGTCTAGCAGCTTTGAAGTTCAGTTTCAGCTCTTTAACATGGATTTAAGAACAAATTATGTCTAGTCTAACAAAGATGGGGTGACATGATAGCAGTCCTTTGTGAGGGGCTCTCAAAAAAAGAGGGGGTCTACCTATTCTCCAAAGCATCAGAGGGCAACACAAGAAGTAATAAATGGAAGATCATTAGAAAGATCCAACGTAGAACTAAGGAGAAATTTCCTCAGTGAGAACAATTAATCAGTGGAATGGCTTGCCTCCAAAACTTGTGACTGCTCCATCACTGGATGTTTTCAAGAAAAGATTGGACAACTATTTGTCCAGAATGGTATATGTCAGGTCTGGATGGGGACCTGGATGACATTTTATGATCTTTCCTGTTTCTGGTCTTTCCTTTATTTTGATGTACCTTCCTGAGAATGGGAGGGGAGAGGGATGAGCCTGGGGCCATCTGTTTTGTCTCAACTCCGAAGGAACGAGCAAGCGGCGCCTGAGAACAACTTCTTATCACCTTCCCAGATCGAAGTTCTCACAACTTCACACCTGTGGATTGGCTCACCTTGGACTGGACAGAGGGGAGGGGTTTCTACAACTTTTAACCTAATGGTTTTGAGTGGGAAACTTCAGATCCTGCCTACTCTTCTTGCTATCACTATCTCCCAATAAAAGTTCCTTTTGAAATTCTGCCTGTTTCAAGTGTTCTGCTTTCTTCAGGGGATAGGAGAGGCAAGTCCTTACAGTCTCTTACTCAAGCAGGGTGTTAGACTAGAAGACCTCTAAGGTCCCTTCCAACCTTGTTATTTTATGTTCTACTTATGGTTCCATCATTTCCATGGAAGGGACAGGTATTCTGGAGACACTGCACAGATTTATTTGGATTTATGTACATAAAGTAAACTGTTAAGAGAATATGCAATATTAAGTAACTTACTGAATGTTTGGGATAAATACAGGAAAAGAATAAAACCAGGTTTCTCCCATCTTGCTTATTATTGAATGTCTATTTTTATGAAGACCGTAAAAATATGCTCCTAGATTAGACACTAGGCAATAGGAAACTGTAATTTTAAAAAATTATTTAAATAAATTTATATAGCCACCCATATTCTGATTGTGGTTGGATAATAGAGGATTAAAACCAATTGTGCTGTTCATGTGTTAATAAATTACTTAAATGAGGAAATGGAAAATATAACCTTCAAATTTATATATGAGGTAACAAAAATCAAAGGCAAGAATATTGGATAGGAGAGACCAAGTGGTAGTGCATGCAGAAAGTTCTGAGTTATCTTAGAGCAGGGGTCTGCAACCTGCGGCTCCAGAGCCGCATGTGGCTCTTTGGGCCCTCTGCTGTGGCTCCCTGTCACCCTGTCATGGCAGAGGGATGAAAGAGCCATCATCCTGTCATGGCAGTGGCATGGCCGGAGCCTTAGTGCGGGAGCGAAGCACCCCTCTACTTGCCTTTGCGCAGCAACAGCATTCCACCTTCATTGTGGTACATTTGCTGTTGCTGCCAGCAAAGAGGGCTGGGAGAGAACGGTGGGGGCAGATCTTGCAGGATGGGGGCCATCCCCGAAACCTGGCCTTCCTCCTCCCTCATCGGCGGGGCCAAGAGAACGAAGGGGGCGGCATGGGGAAGCTCTCCCCTCCCCTCCCCCAGCCCAGTGCCAAGCAGAAAAACCCAGCGGGGCGGGGGGAGGCTGGCCCGGCAGAAGCGCCCCCATTGGCAAGTCGGACGGTGGAGAGGCCTGGCCCGGCCCTCACAGCGAGACAATGTTTGCCACCTCCAGACGCGAGCTGCGGCCTTTGAAATGCGGCGCACCTTTGAGGAAGCCGGGCAGCGGTGGCTGGGGCGATGGAGGGGGAAGCAGAGGCATCAGGGCTGCTCCAACCCCTCCTCAGCAAGCCAGGTCTGGAGGAGGGTGGAGAGTTGCGAGCCGAGCACTGGAGGGTCAGGAGACGCGGTACCACGTCGCCCCCAACACGTGTTTCCAGCGCGCTCCTCTGTCCCGAAGGGGGATTGAGTGGGGGGGAGGGGG
>QLTV01001311.1:455988-489229 GCA_003457575.1 Thermophis baileyi
GAACTCTCTCCTTTTTGGGGCCACTGCCATAATCATCATCAGAATTCTCTGCTGCCTCCACCAGTGTATTTTCCCCTGCCCCAGTAGCCTGAAAAATCACCTCCCATCTCAACAAACCATCCAAATAAGGATGCCAGCCAAATATCCCTCATGATGTGCCAGATAGACAAGGCGTATAGAGATTATTCTAACAGGGCGTAGGTTGGTGTGTGTGTGTGTGTGTGTGTGTGTATTCTTAATATTAAAAAGTGGCAGGATAGAATATTTTACCCTAAAGGAGAAAAATCTTAACAAAGGCAGAAAGCAACTCCTGTCTTCCTGCTATAGGAAAACAGCCTCAAGTAGAAGCACGAAGAGGCCAATCTTTAAGAAATTTTGTATGCATTCAGAAAGTTTGGGCCACTCTATTCATAAGCAAAGAGCAAACAGAGACTCCAAATAAGCAACACAATTAGGCAAGCCAAAAGTTGACAAGATTATCTCAGACAAACACCCAGGATTTGCATTTCTCCTTTTGCCTGTAGACACCTACATGACCCCATAGGAATCTGGCAACAGCCATTATAATATTAAAGGACATGTTCTTGCACAGAAACAGGCATCTCAATCATGAGGCCCCCAAAGAATGTATAAAAGCCCATCTTTTGTCAGCCACCCCAGAAATATGCTGCTGTCACTGAAGTTTCTGGAAAACCAAATAAACAGAGACCTTTCCTTGCAGCCAGCTCCATTTCCATTTCCAGTGTCTTTCTCCCAGTTTGGAATTGGACCAGATTTTTCTTCCAACAATGCTAAGTCACATTATGGTTTAACATAAACCACATTATAGTTTAACACGATATGTTCAATCATGGCTATCAACAATAAATATATTTTGTATTTTATTCACATTCATATTATTTAAATCAGGGATGGTGAATCTGTGACACTTAAAATTTGTTTTTCAACTCCAATTCCCAGCAACTTCACCCAACACATTTACTAAAAATTGTAGTTCAGCAATATATAGAGAACTATAGATTCCTCTTTCATAAATAACTATAAAAAGTCAATATGGTTTTGCATTATAACATTAGGGTAGAAATCTAGATAAAATTATATATCTACAGAATGTTCTAATCTGTAAGTTATATTAAACGAGAGTGTAGGTGGTTACTTTTATCTTAGCATGTTGTGTGGCTTAACCATCCAGATTTGTGACTTAGCATGATATTGCTACTGAAGTAGCATTTTAATAAGATACTATTTGATTTAACAAATCATGGATCACCAAAATATGGCTCAGCGTACGTGTAAATTCAGCTTTATTAATCTGGATCTTAAAGTTAGTTTAAATCTATTGCAAACTCCGCTACATCTGAAAAGAAGCTAATATAGCCAACAATGTAATAAATATGTCTCATAATTGATAATATTAAGTTAACGTAAGAATCTGATACAAGAAACCCAGTGTTCCTGCATCTATTCAATGCTCCAACAGTCCTATTATTCAAGCTTGTATACTACTTGAATTCTCCTATTTTTAGCTTTCAAGAATATTTTTAGTCCTGAGAATTATATGTGAAAAAGTGATATACTTAAGCAAAAATGGTGTTTTTAGCATATTTTACTTTTTCATCATACTTATGTATACTGTACTTAAATATGATGAGCTATTCTTCACTTTCTTTTGATTCTAGTCTTTCTTCCCTTACTGCAAACTGTATGAATTTAATCTCTTAATTTATAGCTAACCTTCTGATATTGAACTTACCTACAGCTCTTGTTTCATATTCATTTGCCAACTCTTCTGATTCTCCAGCAGCATTAATATCATTCTTTACCTTAGCTAAGCTTTTCAGAAGCTTGCTGGCCCCTAGTGCTGCCAATGTGCAGCCTCTTGTCTGCAAAGAGAATTGTTAAATAACCTCTTATGACATTCTAATACTAAAATGACATTCACATTACCAAACAGCAATGTAGCTGCATAGTATAAAAGGGCTCCATTCTCTGGAACCACATTTGAAAACTCTAACTTGCACAATAAAATGATTAAAAGAGATGAGCAATTTGTCCTATGCAATATCCCAGCAATCTATTGACCATGACCCTCTTGAAATAGATCATTCCATTAAACAAATCCATGGAATAGGACATTTTTCTGCAATTATATTACTAAACTAGTTTAGAATTCAATTAAACCAACATTTTAAATGTATCTGCATTTTTGTTTTACCTTCAATTCAGTTGATGTTATTCTAAATATCAATCTAAATTCACATTTCATATTATTACCACATTCATGTAAACAATATATAAAAGGGAGAAATGATAATAAAAACTAATTTAGGAAGAGGGGCCCACAACTTTCACAAATTATAGCATCTATAAACCTTAAGTAGAAAAGAGACATCTCTTTTGCTCTATGCATACATAATAACTTCCAACCATAATCCAATCCAACCTAGATATGTACGTATATGCAGAAGTAATTCCTATTGACTTTAATATTTGTATGTATGGGAATCTAGCCTAAGGGAATACTTTTTATCTCAAAAGGTTATGAATCTGATTGTTAGTGATTCGGAAGTGTGAAATACCTGCTCCCAAATTACGGTGGATAATTCCTTTTTGTTTTGAAGGATAGCCCAAATAAAGAGAGCTTGCAAGGGATGCCGCGTAATAAGAGATCCATCCTGAAAGGACATAATTACAACAAATATGGGAATTCAGTCTTAATGCCTGTTTTGTTTTACATAGAAAAATCTACTTAGAAATAAGTCCCATTGAGTTCTGTGGATTTAAATTGATACAGATGGGTATATAATTTCAGTTTAAAAGCTATACTTTACATACCAGCAACGGTATCGCTATGTCATCTTTGCCATTTTTGTCTTCTTTTTTTATGCCTTTTCTGAAATCCTCTACCATCTTCCATACAAAAGTAAGAAGAGCATCATTGTAGGAGTTCTTAGCAATTTGTAGATTTTTAAACACCAGATTGCTGAAATTGTTTGTATAGAGCTCTGTTAAAACTTCATGAGTGAGAAACTTCCTTAGATTCAGCCCATTTTCAAGAAAGAGACGAACAAATTTTGGTCTGTCCTTTACCAAGGCTATAAACATGACATCCTGAAGATCAGCAGACTGGAAACAAACAAGAAACAACAAAATATTTACAAAGCTTGTGGTGGGGAGGGAAACACACTTTGGGAACAGTATCCTATTTCCATCTGCACCAACTGTGGTTTTTTTATGGTAACCAAATGAGTAGAAAATGCCAACTGATAACCAAGCATTTTGATAGCTTTATATCACTTGCACACATATCAAAGCTTTCATATAGAGCAGCGGTTCTCAACCTGTGGGTTGCGATCCCTTTGGGGGTCAAACGACCATTTCACAGGGGTCGCCGCGCGCGTTAGCCCGCCATCTTGGTGCCACCGTCACTGCAGGGGTGAAAAGGTCCCGGTTCGGACGTGCCTGCGGGTCGCCGGACAGCTGGTAGCCCGGACGCCGCCATTTGGGTTCTTCTACCCTTTGCGCATGCACAGAATGCTTTGCACATGCGCAGAGGGTAAAAGAACCCAAATGGCGGCGTCCGGGCGAAGTCTCCCGCTTCCGACGCTATCAGCTGTCCGGCGACCCGCAGGCAAGCCCGAACCAGGAGCATTTCGCCCCTGGTACCACGCCCCCTTTGTCACCTCATCTCGCGCGGGGAGGGGGCATTAGAAAGGTTGAGAACCACTGATATAGAGGTTCAGAAAATGTTGAAGAGAAGGTGATTGCATAGCAGTTTCAGAGAATCCTGGATGATTCATTTGGATTTCAGAATTGGACATGGGACTGAAACAGCATTGGCTGCACTTTTGGAAGACCTCTGGCGGGAGCAGAATGGAATTAGTTTATCCATCCTAGTTCTACTTGACCTCTTGGTGGCGTTCATTACATCAACCATGGTAACTTTCTGGGGGTTGGGATGGGCACCACTGTATTGTGCTGGTTCTCATCCTTCCTCAGCACTTGCTTCCAGTCAGTATTGGCTGGCAGTGAGAAGTTCTGCCCTTGCCTCCTGTTCCCACAGGATTTGGTACCATCAGTTTTCTGATGATATCCAGCTGTACATCTCCTCTGGCAAATTAAGTGATGTCATTGAGGTCCTGTCTTGGTGTTTGGAGGCCGTGGGAGGTTGAATAGGGAACAACAGGTTTCAGCTCAACCCTGGAAAGTTTATATGGCTTTGGGTTTTGAGGCCTCTAGGATCTTGGAATTTACAATCTTCAGTGCTAGATGGCGTGCCCCAAACAGACCTTGTCTACAATCTGGAGTCCTTCTAGTCTAGACTCATAACTCCTGCTTGAGGAGCAGGTCATAGTTGTCACCAGGAAAGCCATTGTGCAACTTCAGGTTCTGCATCAGTTCCATCTATTCCTGGATCAGGGGTTCTACTGTCATTCAGGCCCTCATTACCTCCTGGATGGATTAATGTAATGCACTCTACATGGGGCTGCCTTTGAAGAGAACCCAGAAACCCAAGGGGAAATAGAACATGGAAGGTTAGAAACACATTAAGTGTTAGTATTGCTTTATAATGCCTTGGTAAGACCACACTTGGAATATTGCATCTAGTTTTGGTTGCCACTATATAAAAAAGATGTTGAGACCCTGGAAAGAGTGCAGAGAAGAGCAACAAAGATGATTAGGGGCTGGAAGCTAAAACATATGAAGAATGGTTGTAGGAATTGGGCATGTTTAGTGTAGTGAAAAGGACTAGGAATGACATTATAGCAGTATCCCATATTTGAGGGAATGCCACAAAGAAGAGGGGGGTCAACCTATTTATCAAAGCACCAGAAGGCATGACAAGAAGCAATGAATGGAAACTAATCAAGGAGAGATGCAGCCTAGAACTAAGGAGAAATTTCCTGACAGTGAGAACAATTAACCAGCAGAACAACTTGCCTTCAGAACTCCATCACTGGAGTTTTTAAAGAAGTTATTCGACAGCCATTTGCCCATAATGGCAAATAAAACCACTGCGCCACCGAGCTGAGGTGGCGCAGTGGTTAGAGTGCAGCACTGCAGGCTACTTCAGCTGACTGCTAGCTGCAGTTCGGCGGTTCAAATCTCACCGGCTCAAGGTTGACTCAGCCTTCCATCCTTCCGAGATGAGTAAAATGAGGACCCAGATTGTTGGGGGCAATATGCTGACTCTGTAAACCGCTTAGAGAGGGCTGTAAAAGCACTATGAAGCAGTATATAAGTCTAAGTGCTATTGCTATAATGGTATAGGATCTCCTGCTTGAGCAGGGGGTTGGATTAGAAGACCTCCAAGGTCCCTTCAAACTCTATTATTCTGTTATTTATTTTCTTATTTTGTTAAATGGCTATCCAAACTCTTCTCAGACCTCCAATGATATAGTACCCACAACTTCTGGAGGCAAGCTGTTCCACTTATTAATTGCACTCACTGACAGGAAATTTATTCTTAATTCTAGATCTCTTTTTGATCAGTTTCCATCTGTTACTTGTTGTCTTTCCCTCAAGTGCTTTCGAGAATAGGTCAACCTCCTCTTTTCTGTAACAGTCACTCAAATATTGGAAGATTGTCACCCATAGTCCTTCTTTTTGTTAGACTATACATATCTCAGTTCTTGCAACTCTTCATTGTACTCTTTAGCCTCCAATCCTCTAGTCATCTTTGTTGCTTATTCTCTGCACTCTTTCTAGAGTCTCAACATCTTTTTTGTACTGTGGTCATCAATACTGGATGCAGTATTCCAAGTGAAGTTTTACCAGTAGAATATAAAGCAGTCCTAACATTTCACATGATCTTGATACTATCCCTCTATTGTTGTTTCAATAGATAATCATACAGTATTAATTAAAATAATGACACTCTATTACAGGGGTGTCAAACTCAATTTCATTGAGGGCCGGATCAGCATTATGGCTGCCCTCAAAGGGCCAGGTGGGGGTGGCTGGGCGGTCACGTGACTGGCTGGGCATGGACAACTCACCCTGGCCCGCTCAATGTCACTCACGTCGAGGGGCACCTGTGATGGGCCAGACAAGGCTGGGAGGGGTGATCCAGGGTGAGCGCCAAAGCCTTGTGGGGCCAGCAGAGCATCGATGCTTGTGTGCAACTGGGTAGGGTGCCTGGGGAATCAAACTGTGCTGGGGCATGGTGTGGGGGGCAGCCAAACTGCCCATTCAGTTTTTGGCTGGAGTCCAGGCACAGAAGCAACGGCAGTGGGGAGAGGTCAAATTGAGAAGCCCCTTTTCAGTGCTGCCTGCCCATGTCCGCGGCTTTCCATTTTCACCCCCCTCCCCATTGCAGTCCGTGCAGTACTGTTTGAACCCCCCAGGTATGCTCCTCAGCTGTGCACAAGCACTGATGCCCTGTAGTTCGTGCAGTACTGTAGTGTAAGTTCACATGAGATCAGTAGCCCAAGATCTTGCACTACAGTAATTTAGGCCTCTGTTCTCTGCGAACTGAGGCTTTTACCAGATCCAGCCAAAGAGCATTTGCAAGACTACGAGATTTTGGGGCAGTGAAATCGCTTTGCTTGAAGACTTCCATCGGCTTGAAAACGCCTTTCGCACTGTTCCAGTCTTGGCACAAAGAGCATTTACAAGCTGATGGGAGGTTTCAAGCAAGGCGATTTTGCTACCCCAAAGTCTTGTCGGCTTGCAAATACTTTTCATGCTGAGATTGGGAGAGTACAAAAGGTGTTTGAAAGCAGATGGGAGGCTTGAAGCAAGGGATTTCGCTGCCCCAAAGTCTTGTTGGCTTGCAAACGTTTTACATGCCATCCCAATCTTCCTCCCCGCTCAGGAAGGAACAAGGGCAGGGAGAGAGATTGTCAGCGCTGCCACCGGCCGTGGCTTTTCCACGCAGGGGCAGGGTGGTCTCAGTGAAAGGGGGCTGCGAGGCCAGGCGGCGACCGGGGCATGGAGGCACTGGTGTGGACACGGGGCTCATCTACAACTTGGTGTGGCCACCCAGGCCAGAACATGCGCAGCTGCCCTGGAGCCAGTGAGAGACCACCCTGTTGCCTCGGCCCCACCCCATGGGTGTGCACACAGGCAGCGAGCGCTGGCATCCTGGGTGAAAGGGAGGTGCTCAGAACACAGTCAGCCTGCAGGGCAAGATGGTCCCCAGGGACGCCAGACCCCGTGTGCATACACCGCCTCTTGTGAGACGCCCATGGGGCAGGGTGGGGGTGGCAGGGCAGTCTCTTCAGTCAGATCTAAGGCTAGATGACTGTCACCAGGTTGTAGAATAGATCAGCACCGTGTCCGCATCAGAGCCTCCATTCCCCGCTCATTGGCCTGGCCTCGCAGTCAGCGAGGCTTTCCTTTCACTGGGACCACCCCCCGTTGGAAAGCCATGGCTTCTCAGTTGCAGACTCCAACCCAGGCGAGGCAAGCGAGAGGTGCTCTGCATGTGCCCAGAGGCTCCCTCACCAGATGCCCAGGCTGCAGTCTCACTCTGATCCACCCATCCAAGCAGTAGGCTGGGGCGCAGCCCCTGCAGCTCACCCCAAACTCACCTCTGCCCCGCAGTGCCTTCCAGATGCAATGGCTCATAGACTTGCCTACAGACGCCCATCTGTGGGTGCCAAGCCCCGTCTGTGGGTGCCGCCTCGGAGCACAGGGTGTGGGACGAGGCTCCGGCAGCCTTTCCCTCCGCCCACAGATTGGGGAACCTGGACCAGCTTTACCGGTGGAACTCCTGCCTGGAGGGTTTAAAGGACATGGGAGCCCATGGGCGCCAGGGGCAGGTGCTGTGCATGAGCTTTCCAATGGGGACAGGGGCTATCCCAGTAAAAGGGAAGCGCTGCCAATCTCTCCCACTCCCCTCGTCCCTTTCTGAGACTGGCCTCACAGCCCACGAGGCTTCCCTTTCACTGGGACCGCCCCAGCCCCTGCATGGAAAAGCCATGGCCGGTGGCGGCATGACCACTGGCAGTGCTGCCAAAATCTCCCCCTGGCCTATGGGGCCACCCTGGAAACAGCGAAGGACCAGCCTACATCACCTCGGCCTTGCCCAGGCCAACTGGGCACTGATCTACAACTTGTGACAGCCATCCGGGGCTGAACGCGGTCAGCCTTAGATCTGACCTGCACAGCTGCCCTGGAGTCAGCGAGAGACCACCCCACTGCCCCTGGGAGTGCACACAGGAGGCGGCAAGCACTGGCATCCTGGGTGAAAGGGAAGAACTCAGAATGCAGTAAGCCTGCGGGGTAAGATTGTCCACAGGGATGCCAGGCCCCGCATGTGCTCACCGCCTCCTGTGCACGTGCCTAGGTGGTAGGGTGGGGGCGGGGGCAGGGCGGAGCAGGTGTGACCCCTCCTGGCTTCAGGCTGGCCCCACGGATCTAAGGCTGACTACGTTCTGGCTCAGATGGCCACCGCCAGATCATCCCCCAGTTGGCCTGGGCTGGGCTGAGGAGCTGCAGGTGGTCCTTCACTGATTCCAGGGTGGCTCCATGGGCTAGATCTAACCACATCGTGGGCCGGATCTGGCCCGCGGGCCTTGTAAAGTGTTGAAAAGAAAGAAAAAAGAAAGAAATGTTCTATCAATACCAATTACAATTTAGGATGTTTATATTACAAATATAAAATTATTGACTTTTTCATCAATAAAAAGTTGAATATAACACTAGAAAAAAGTAATGTTGCAGATGAGTATTTGCATGTATAATAAAGTATTTTATTGTATAATAAAGATTTTGGACTTGAGTTGATTACTTAATATTGAAATCTCCTTAATATGATAGCATGCTAATAAGAGGAATGAATAGCTAAGCTTTAATTCTTTAACAAAACTTAAAATCTATAGTGGTATTCAACTGCTTCAAAACTCTTCGAATTTGGTACTCGACACATGTTTATGAGAAAATGTTGTCCCGATACTCATAGTTTCCTTGGTGTTCAGTGTGCTGCAAAAGGAAGAGGGGGATGGTCACAGAGAGAGGACAGGAAGTTGCTCATGCTGGGAAGGTCAATGACATAGAAAAAAAGCAATGTTGCTCCTAGAAGCACGAGGCTGAAGACACAAGCCTGATAATCAGCCTGAAGATGACGAATGAGACTTCGTCGAAACGTTGCAATGACATCTCCAACTTCACGCGGGAGAAAACCCGAATAACCACAGACCTATATATANATAGGGTTTATCTTTTTTTAAAGATAAACAAAAAAGAACTATTGGCTTTCTAACCCCCCTCTTTTTGTACATCTGCTAATTTACAAAATTATAGACTTTTAAGAGACCTTACAAGTGAGGTTGTAAGTAATTATATTTGTCATGTTGGGGACTATTCTTCTTTAAATTTTTATTGTGAATGTGTACTGTAAACTATTATATGTATGGAACTATTCTTGTTTAAACTTCTATTGTCTATGTAGACTGTGAGTTTTGCTATTGCTGCATATTCCCAATTGGATATTAAAATGACATCTTTTCTAGTGCAGAGCAAAATTTATTCTGTAACCCTACATTTCATTAAATTATCACATTTTTGTTGATTTTTTCCTGAAATTATATCTAATAAAAAAGTTGTGGTTTCATTTCAAATTGAAATTCCAAAATTTTCTGCACTGGACTTGTGTATAAAACATTTCTTCTGTTTCATGGCAATTCCAACATTTATTATTTTATGATTTGTCTATGTTGGATATTATTGATGGAATTTTATGCTATATGTAGAACAATCTGTACCAATTTTAGCCGTGTAGAATCTTTCTAATTTTTGCTTTTTCAATCTGCACTACCTACCTCCCAACGTCGATCATTGGTAAAAATCTCTTCACTGGCTAAGTCCAATTGATTCCATTCCAAAAGCAATTTCAGTTGACCATTCCAGTCATCTTTATCTTCTTCATTTGTGCTGAAAGCTATAATTGGAGAAGGAACTGTGGTTAATATTAAAATCATACTCTGTGAAGTACAGTGTTCAATTCTCATTTTCCAACCCATCTTATTTTAATTCTCTTTGTTTTCTCTAGACTTTCTATGAAGAATTAATGCTGCTATTAATAAAACTATGAATACAAGAATTTTGCCTGATTATTGAGGTGTTAGTAGGGCATCCTGCTCCCAAAATGCCATACCTAATTCCTTCATGCTTTCATTTTTTCTGATTTTATCTTAATTAGGAATTCCTATGAATAATTATAATGCTTATTTTAACAAACATGGCATATTTTAATAGAATGGTCAATTACATTTTTTATATTACTTTTGTCAGACCTGCCCCAGTCTGATCCCTTAGAAAAGAAAGACCCTTGGCTCCATTTAGGTGAAGTGATAGGTTCTTTTACTAAAAGATGCTGGTTGCAGTAAAGTCAGGCTAGAACTAAATTTCCCACACGAAATCATACAAGCTTTTTCCTTCAATCCGTCCCTCTCTCCTTGACCAGCCCAATTCCAGCCAATAAGTGGGTGTCTAGGTGTTTTGGGAACGTTCAGTGTTAGGAGCAATTGACATTCCATCCCCAAGCATCTCCAGTGTCTTGGTGTCCTTGAAGACTGGCACAAACTGTTTCAAAGCATCTCTGGTCTTCCTCAACTGTCATTCCCCTCTCCTGGTTTACTAGCGCTATCCTTTTTTATTTTATTTTTTATTTTTTTATTTTTTTAATATACATCAATATCAATACATGAACAGTGAGGCATCTGGGTATCATTCATTTGGATACAAGTAATAATGGTAATATTAATAATATTTGTTAATTTAATCATACTTATGTAATTGTAATGTTATTATACATATTTATGTTAAAATATAGGCCTTCATTATTTAGTTGTTCAGTATTTTAGAACGCCATTCTAATGACAATAACAATATCATTAAAACATACATAGTGACACCATCTTTCAACATCTAATCTTTACATCTAGCTGTTGCTTTTAGTATATTTTATAGAAATATGCATAATAATATTCCCCCTATTTCTTGTTTCTGCCTCTGTTCTAGTTCCTAATAGAGCCAATCTTATAGAGCATTAGAGGAAATAATGCATTTCCTCTATCCATCATCTCTTGGCAGTTTAAGTATTTCAATTCTTATTCATTTTTTGACTTGCCTCCCAAACTCCTCCCTTGGGTCTTTATCTCTATCTACCTCTTTCCTGTTTAATCTAAATATTTCTTCCAGCTCTACTATCTTTTGCTGCCAAGGGTCTGCCCAAGTCCCTATCTTCTTTTCAAGAGTATCTCTGTTTATCCAATAGCATTTTTTGGTCTTTTAGTATGTATTTTCCCTGAATTATTTCATAAATCTTTATTGCCTTCTCCTTATCTTCTTGTTTTATTTCTTGATTTATCTATTCTATCTTTTTTCCTGGTCTTTCTATTATCTCCTCTATTTCCTGGGCTTTTTGATCATTGTTCATTATCCCTTGTTGAACATTTTCTAACTTCCCATCTATGTTATTCATTAGATCCTTTATTTCCCTGCAATTCCTTATCATCATATCACGAATGCTTTGGAACATCGACACCATTTCTTTATGCAATCCACTTATATCCCCCTGATGGAACATCTTGTCTTATTTTGATAGGTCCAAATATAGCTCAGTGGTCTGTCAATGGTCTATCGCCACCCCAGTCTCAATTATCTGTAACCTCAGAAAGTTGACCTGGAAACCTTTTACTCAATCCTGACATTGCTCCTCAGGGAATACAGTAATTATAATTATTTATGTCCCACAGTTAATCAATTAGTTCTATTTAGGTAGTCCAGGAAGATTTCCAAATGTCTCTTTAAGTCCACTCTATAAGTTCAATCATAACTCTTAGTATTTGAAATCCACTTTATTTAAATGTCTTCCATGTTCTCACCATTAGAGCACCAGTAGTCATGAAATGGATAAGTATAGAGCAGTAGATAGCACGGCAGTCCTCCAAGTGTTATTTATTTCCTCTTTTTCCTCTGTCTTATCAGTATTTTTCCCAGGGTTGTAGGAGTATAATGTCTATTCCATTCACCAGTAGGTGGCGCCATCAGCTTAACTTTCAACATTGCACAAAGTCTGACAGGTTTCATTAATATTTATTTAATATTTATTCAAACTAATAATCAAAATTCAGACAATTCCAGCATTTTAAAATGCCTTATTGCTAATAAGAATTAGAAATCCGATCTTTCTATGTTTTTAAAAGTTTTGCGCTCTCCTTTTAAAATCTTTTCTTTTCTTTCGGGTCAGTAATTTTCTCTCTGTAATTATTCGCCGCTTAAACAAACTTTTCAAAGAGTCTCTTTTCCAGGATTTATTTTCTTTAGGGTATGTTCTAGGTAAAAGAAATCACCTCACCCAGTTCCAGTCACTGTTCATCCACATCACTCCAGCACATTCTTTGTTTCTTTGGCTGCCCCAGCTTCGCGGCAGTCATAATGGCTGCCTCTCCTCTTCATCATTGGATGAAAAGGAATGAGCCCTGGGTCAAGCAGGAGAGCCGCCGCTCTCCGTGACCTGCAGGGCACCCCTCCACTCTTCATCACCCCTACAGGGTGACTTTAGCCCCTTATGGGGCGCTCCAATGAAGGAATTCAGCGCGGGTTCGTGGAGCTCTGCTCCTCGCGTCCGACAGTGCTGCGACGTCAACCAGAAGTCTTCTACCCTAATACACGTTTATTGCCCATTTGTTCCCTCACACTACCTTCCCAGTTATCGATGGCAGGATGCCGATGAGGTTTGAAGCTGAAGATGGCAGAACTTACATACTGCCTCCCCCTTGACAGCAATGTTAGTCCTGCAGAAGAAACAAAAGAGAGAGAGAAGGGGAAAGAGAAATAGAGAAAACAAATATATTTAGTTGTTATTCAATGAGATTTCTCTGGGTATTGGTCATGGAATCTCTTAAGCAATTTAGAAGCTTTGATGTCCTTTGAATCCACCTATTCGGTTTGGAGAGTGGAAAGTCCTTCCATGCTACTAGATACTGGGTTTTCTCCCAGTGTGTGAGAGAGTCCAAAATGGCTTTGACTTCGAAGTGTTGTTCCCCATCGATCATAATCGGGTCAGGAGGTGGTTTCATTGCTGGGCATAGGGAGGAGGTGATTTCTGGTTTCTATAGGCTGCAATGGAATACAGGGTGCATTTGCCTGAGTGTTTTTAGCAGCTCGAGCTCGACAATGACTGGGTTGATAACTTTTTTAATGGGACATTAAATACTTCAGTCCGTTTTTTGGAAGGTTGTCTAGATTGTAAGTAATTGGTGGATAAATAGACCCTGTCCCCAATTTTAAAGTCTTTTGGTGTTGCACATCTTTTGTCAGCTTGTTTTTTATATGCTTCCCTCACCTCCACCAATGCTTTTCTTATTACCAGCCAGGTGTTTTGCAGTTGGGTGATCCACTCCCTCAAGGAGGCAGTCAGTGGGGTGGCCTGAGGCAGTTTGGGGAGAGATACAAAGTCTTGCCCCTGGCCACTTTAAAGGGGGCTACTGTGTACTGAGTTGTTGTAAGCAACCTCAGCGAAAGGAAGGTCTACCCAATTGTCCTGTTGATAGTCAATGTAACACCTGAGATACTGTTCCAGGAGCCCATTCGTATGTTCCCAGCCTCTATTCATTTCTGGATGATGTGAGGAGCTAAGCACTTGAGTGGTCTCCAAGTTTTAAGAAATCTTGCCAAAACCATGAAGTGAATTCGACTCCGCGGTCCGAGATTATTCTCTCTGGGGCTCCGTGCAAACTATAGATGTGCTCTACAAACAATCTGGCTAAGGTGCGGGCAGATGGGATTTTTTGACAGGGCACAAAATGCACCTGTTTAGAAAATAAATAAGTTATAACAAAAAATCATGGTATTTCCCGAACTCTCGGGTAACTGCTATAAAGTCCATTGAAATGAGGCTTTGGGCTGGAGGAGCCTGGGTGTCTTCCTTTGCTGCCTTTTTACAGAAGCACAGGTAGGGCAGCTTAGCTACATAGCTCTGTGTCTTTCTTTAGTGATGGCCACAAAAATTGATGCTTGACCAAGTGTAAGGGTTTTAACAAAGCCAAAATGTCCTGCAACTTTTGAGTCATGACTTTTCTGTAAGACCATTATCTGTTGATTTTCAGGGATGTACAATTTGGCTCCCACCCAAGCTAAACCATCTTGTATCATATATTCCCCTTTGTGAGTTTGGAACCACTTATCTTTCTCCAGTGCTGCTTTCAGGGCGACCCGTTAATCCTTGGCTACCTGGGGTTATAGCTTAGCTTGTGCTCTGGTGGTGATTGGAGCCACTAGTTGCTGGGATGGAATAACTGGTCTAATTACCTCCAGCTTTAAACTGTTATATTGTGATAGTCTGGACAGGGCATCTGCTAGAGGTTATTTCCCCCTGGGAAATATCACAGCATTAAATTGAATTGGTTAAAGCCCAACAGACTTGCTTGGGTGACAATCTCCCCTGGGATTTTCAGGGCTTCTAGGTTCTTATGGTCAATCTATACCTCAAAAGGGGTCCTCCCCCCTTCCAAGAAATGCCTCCAGGTAAGAGCGCCCAATGCACCGCATATGCCCCTTTCTCCCATACCGCCCATCTGTTCGGTTTTGGTGAGTTTTTTGGAAGTGTAGGTACATGGTTGCATGACTCCCTGCTCATTTTTTCTGTAGGAGCACTGCCCCCCCTAACATCACTACTATTTGCCTGAATCATAAAGGGGGCATTGAGGTCTGGGTGTTTCAGTACTGGTTCTGCTGCCTTTGCTGCATTCCATTGTTCATTTCAGTGGCTGGCTAGGTTTGGGCTTCCCCTCTCCTTTCATCTTTAGTAGGTTAGTGATGGGGAGGGCTATCTGAGCAAACAATGGGATGAATTGGCAGTAAAAGTTGGCAAATCCCAGGAAACTTTGTAGTTGCTTCCCTCCAGTACTACTCAGACTTTCTCAGGGTCCATTTCTATTCCCCCATGGGAAATGTGGTACACCAAATAGTCAATTTTACTTTGGTGGAATTCGCATTTGGATAGTTTGGCATACAATTGAGCTGCTCTAAGCTTTTTGAGCACAATCCTGACCAATTTTATGTGCTCTGTCATGTTCTCAGTATAGATTAGAATATCATTCAGGTAGACCCAAACTCCCTTATATAGGTACTTATGTAGCACTTCATTTATCAACTGCATGAGCACAGCAGGGGCACCCTGCAGTCCAAAACAGACTCGAAATTGGTAACACCCCAAGGGGCAATTAAAAACCATTTTCCACTTATCACCTTCCTTGATCCTAACCCAGTAATATGCCTCCTGCAAGTCCGGCTTTGTAAAAATTCTTCTTTTGGCCAAATGGGTTAGCATATCCTTCATGAAGGGCAGTGGGTAGATGTTTTCAATGCAGACAGCGCTTAGCCCATGATAGTCAACACATAGATGAAGGGTCCCATCCTTTTTCCCCTGAATGGCAGGTTGTATGAAACGATGCTTCAGGTTTTTATCTATGAATGCTTCCTCTAATTCTCTAGGGATCATTGAGTATATCTTAGGTTTGGGTAGCTTAGCAAAATCTCTATAGAGAAGTCAGTTGGCCGGTGGGGTGGAAGCATGTCTGAGCCCTTTTCACTAAAAATGCCCCATAGGTCACAATATTCTTTGGGTATCTGAGGATCGCCTTTGGGACATTGCTTCCTTGCAGCTCCCACCTCACTTCTTGGCTTTGCCCAAGGCAACTTAGGGGAAGGGGTCTCAAGGTTATTTTCCAGCCCTGCTTTTTGGCCAGTTCATGTAGGGATTCCACTTCAGTAGCCATGCCAAACCTAGCATGAGGGGCCTCTGTATGCCAGGGGTTACAATAAACCTCGAAGTCTCTGTGTGTATCCCCATCCTCATCTATATTGGTTAGGTTGCTGGGATCTCCCCCACCACTGAGACATCCAGCTGGCAAAAAGCCAGGGGCACTTTGAGTTGCTTAAGTCTCAAGCCTAGTTTCTCAACTAGGAATCTAGTACAGCCCGAGTCAAGGAGAGCCGCTAGGTTTGCCTTGTGCCCTGAGGATGGAACCACCAGTTCTATGGGGATGGTTACTGGGATAACTGGGTGACTTACTAAGGGATCATCATCAGAGTCAGTGTCGCTCTCCACCAGGTCATCTGCTGGGCCAGTCAGAGTTCTCTCACTATCCTTGGGGGAACTGGGGGAATTCGATAATCTCCATTCCTTCCAGGGCCATCTGTCAGGCTCTCTGTGGCACTTCAGTGGCTTCTTGGTGGGTCCTGGAGGTGCCTTCTGGGTTGGGCATGTAGCTCTGCTTTTGGCAACTCGGTGCCCCTCCTTCCTGTATTTGAAACAGCCAGTGGAGCATTGGCGTGGGCTCTGGTCACAGGCTGGTGATTTTGGGGCCTCTTTCTTTTCTGGGAGGGATCTCCACCAGCCATGGCCTGGGCGATGCCAGGAACAGGCCAGGTCAATTTCCACTTCCTCTGCTAGGATGTACCAACCATGAAGGGGGGCACCTCTGGAGGGCAGGTTTGATAGATGTCATTGTTCAGCCATCCTGGAAGCACCCAATTAGGATGTTCTGCAGCTAGTCAGTTAGCCATCAGACCAGGTCACAAAACTCCTAGGTGTATTTGGCCACGCTCCATCAGCAATGGATTATAGTCTTGATCCAGTCCCTAGCCTTGTGTTTGGCTAGGGAAATCTTTGAAGCATTTCTGGAGTGCTGCCATGAAATGATTGAAGTTCCTCAGCTCTGCAGCATTGTTGTTATGGAGGGTGACTATCCACTACACTGTGGTTCCCTCCAATGCCATGGTCACACACTGCACCTAGGCCCCCTCCATTGCTATCTCCAGACCATACTCTTGCATGTAGGTCCACACTTGTGCCAGGAAGAATCCCAATTGCTTGGGGTCTCTGTTGAACACTGAGGGTGTCAGCCCTGGAGGCCATCTTTAACTTTGGATCTTCAGGGCTGCCACACTCAGTGAATGGGCATGCTGTGGGAAAGAGGAGGGGGGATGGCTGGAGACAGGGTGAGATGTGTAGCCATAACAACATTCTTTTCCCTGGGAGTCAAGGACGTTCAGCCTGCACCTGGAGAGGCGTGACTGGGAAACAACTCCAGTTGGGACGGTGACCTGATTGGACCATGTGATGGACATGTGGGTGCAGGGGAAGGGACTTTGACTTTCCTTTGGGTAGGGAAAACCCAGCTTTCAGATTCGAGTATTCCCAGATGTGCCAATATGACATCTCTAATAAAATTGAACTTTGAGGAAAATGCCTGCCTTGGAGTTTTACTTCTGTTGGGGGTGTTACTTGGAACCCTGACATTAACCCGAATCTCCTTTAAAAAAAAATCTACCCAGCTCCCCGCTCCACGAGGTGCTTTACGGGGTCCTGAGCCATGGGCACTGGCCTAATCCCTGGGCAGTGCAAAGACTCAGGGAAGATGGAGGAGAAAACGGCAACCATGGAAGGAGCTACAGGGGCTAGTTCAGAGGTCATCCTTGAGAACATCTACTCCCCCTCAGCGAGCGTGGTGGCAGAAGCAGAGGCCACGGAGGTTGAGTGGTGGTGAAGTGCCCGGCCCAAAGAGGTGGCACCCTGGCAGATCGCTCAGCTGGATCCTTCCCAATGGGGTGAAGCCGCAGGAGTCACGCTGTCTCAGGAGTTGGCGATCGGGGCAACGCTTCAGGAGCCCCAGATCGCATCGGGCAGAGCGGAGCGCACCTGGGTCTTTGAGTGGAGAGCAACGAGACCTCCTGAGCCCAGTGATTCCAGGGAATGGGGTCTCCCACTGCTGTCTCGAAGCCAGTCGCTACCGGGCCTCCCAGAAAGGTTTGACCAGCTCAGCATGCGCAGCATCACCCAGCCTCCCCCAAGCGGCCAGCCTGGCTGGGTCCTGGCCCAACCCACGTTCACCTTCCCAGACCGAGGAGTCACGACCGTCCAGAGTGGAGCGTCGACCTCATTTCACTCGGCACAAAGCGGATCGCACCGTAGCCTCCCTCGCCAGGCCCGGTATACCGGCATGACAGCTCCTGCAGGAATTGGTGCCGCGAAGCAGCAAGGGCCTCTGGGCCAGTCCAGCCTGGGATTGCACGGGGAAACGTTGTGGCTGCCGAGACCCAACACCCCTCCTCATCAGCCACCCATCAGACTGCCTCCCGCTGATCAAATCCCCCCTGGCTGGGCCTTTTACCCCAGCCAGGGGTGGGTGCAGTACCAGTGGATGCCAGCTCTGGCCCCACTGCCTATATTGGCCCTGCAACCGGCGGCGCCAGCCGCCCCTCCCCCACAGTTCAGAGCAAGATTTGACGGAACCCTGGGAAAGCATATTTCCTGAACCAGATTTGGTCCCACCCCGACCGCTATGGAGACCAGTACCAAACAGATCAGGACATAGTTTCGGCAATTGCTGACAATATGATGGAGGGAAAAGCAGCAGAGTGGATAGCCCAATTACACTATGAAGGAGCCCCAGAATTAGAAGACGCTGATGAGTTCGTGCAACTGCTTCGGGTTCGATTTGAAGACACGGCCCACAGAGAGGAAGCTGAAGCAGAGATCAAGAACCTGAAGCAGAGGGGCCGACCCCCAAAGGAATTTGTCTGGGAATTCTGAAGGCTGGCCGGAAAATTGAGAGACTGGCCCAAACGCCTTTTTGTTTATCACTTCAAAGAGGCTCTGGATCAGGATCTCAGGCAAGGACCTTGCACCTACAGAGGGGTCTCGGACCGCATACAGGACTGGTACCGGATGGCTATAGCCATGGACCTAGAGATCCACCCTCACTGGAAGCCCACCCCAGAAAAACCAGCTAAGAGAGCCCTGGGTCACTGAGCCCCTGCAAAGCCGACTGAAGCACCGCAACCGGTACCACTAGCAATGATCAAATGCTTCCGATGCAGCCAGCATGGCCACCAGGCGTCCGAGTGCCTGGCTCCAGTCCCCGTTCCCCAACTCCGGACTCCATCAGTGCCCCATGTAAGGAAGACTGCGAGGAAACCGCCGGACAAGGGAAGGATCGCCCAACAAGCTGTTGAGGTTCCTCCCCCCCCCAACAGACAGGGGAGAAACTCCAGCTTCAGAACCCCCTCCGGACTCCGCCAGCAAGAGCAGTGGGGAAGAGGACCCAATGGTAAGTGAAGCCATCCACCCCTTTTCCATTAAGTCTCGGATAGTAGTGACAAGGGGCCGGATAGTAGGGGCCCAAGGGGACATAAAGGCCATCATAGACACCGGCTGCACCAGGTGCCTAATCAGCCTCCCAATTGTCCAACAGCTAGGGATAAACACGAAACTCCTGGTGCACTCCATACGCTTTGAGCAGGTCGATGGGACACTAATAGGTGGAGCCCAGCCACTTTAGTCATGGAGCTCATTAGACTGGAAATGGGACGCCACTGGGAACTCATACACTTTGTGGTAGCCCCAAAAATGACTGAATCGATCATACTAGGTCTTGCTTGGCTGGACAAATGGGGCCCAGCCATCACGTGGGAAGATGGCTACCGAAAGCTAAAAATAGGCATTGACCCACTGCCGCCGCTTCCTCTGAATAATGCTCAACCAGCATCCACCCCCGGCAGCCCTAGCCGGCTGGAAAGCACTGCAGCCACCACAGATGGGCTCTCCAGCTGTCCCCAGGTGCCCAAGGAGTACCAGGATTTGATGGACGCCTTTAGCGAGCACTTCCTCCCCCCTCACCACCCTACTGACTGCGAAATAGAACTCGTACTGGGAGCCAAGTTGCCAAAACCTAAGATGTATTCCATGACCCCTAAGGAAATGGGTGAATTAAGGAAATGCATTGACGCCAATTTAGCTAGGGGTTTCATTCAACCCAAATCCAAAGTGGCGGCCCCAGTACTGTTCAAAGAGAAAAAGGACAGGGGGGATGAGGCTTTGCGTGGATTTCCATGGAATTAACACCGTTTGCGTGGAGAACACCTACCCCCTCCCCTTAATGAAAGATATGTTAAGCTATTTGGCGAAGGGCAAGGTGTTCACCAAGCTAGACCTAAGAGAAGCCTATTACTGGGTGCAGATCAAGGAAGGGGACAAATGGAAGACCGCCTTCAACTGCCTGCTGGGCAGCTTCCAGTTTAAAGTCATGCTGTTTGGGCTCCAGGGGGCTCTCGCCGTATTCATGCAGCTAATCAATGAGGTGCTGCATGAACATCTGTACAAAGGTGTCCTAGTTTACCTGAATGACATTCTCATATTTAATGAGACACTGGAAGAACACATTAAATTAGTGTGGCAGATACTGAAAAAACTCCTAGCAGTGAAGCTCTATGTGAAACTATCTAAATGCGAGTTCCATAAGACTTCCCTAGACTACCTGGGCTACCGAGTGTCAAATGTGAGGATCAAGATGGATCCAGGAAAAGTGAAAGCGGTGCTGGACTGCTAACCCCCACGCACCCGCAAGCAACTCCAAAGCTTCCTGGGGTTTGCAAACTTCTACAGGTAGTTCATTCCAGCGTTTACAGAAGTAGCCCTGCCCCTGATGGAACTACTGAAAACAGGGGCCCCACTACAAAACCACATCCAAACCAACCGCTGGCAGGGTGAGATGTGTAGCCATAACAACGTTCTTTTCCCTGGGAGTCAAGGATGTTCAGCCTGCACCTGGAGAGGCGTGACTGGAAAACAACTCCAGTTGGAATGGTGACCTGATTGGACCATGTGATGGACATGTGGGTGCAGGGGAAGGGACTTTGACTTTACTTTGGGTGGGGAAAACCTGGTGGATTTCAGATTCGGGTTTTCCCAGATGTGCCAATATGACATCTCTAATTAAATTGAACTTTGAGGAAAATGCCTATCTCAGAGTTTTACTTCTGTTGGGGGTGTTACTTGGAACCTTGACAGAGGGCTGGTGTCTTGCTAGTGCAGCCCCTGCTGGTGGTATGGGTTGGACTGCTGGGCCTGTGGTCAGTTGTGGAGCTGGGGTAGTTGCTGATGCTGCGAGGGCAGATGCTGTTGTGGCCGCTGTGGCAGATGCGGTCGTCCCATCACTTACCCAGGTTGGTGTCAGCTGGATGGCCAGATGCACTCCTTGGGTCAGGGCTTCATGTGTTTAAAGTTGCTGAAAGCTTCCCTCAGGAACCCTATAACTTGTTCCAGCATCCAGTCCTCTTAATCTGGCTCCTCTGTAACTGTTTCTTCTTCCAGCTCCTCTCACGGCTCTCTCCAGCAGCTGCTGTGGCTCCCACAAGTGAGAGTCACCCCCATGGGTTTTTCTTCCCATTCTTCCTTCTTCCCGACCCTAAGGGACCATTGGGGTCTCAGCTGGTTTCCACCTGTCCCAGCCATTTGGAGAGATCCAGTCCTCCAGGGGTTTTGAAGATGCTTCCCCCAGAGTGATCCTCCTGATCACTCCCTTGAGTGGACATTGTGTGCACAGTCCCCACGGTAGAGGCAACTCCCTCTCCGGGTTGACCACAATTGCAGTTCTAGCCTAATATCAGACCTGCCCCAATTAGGGTGTGTCAAAGTCCAATTCACCATTCATTGATTCCATTATCTCAGAATTTCTTGTATTCATATTCCTTTCCATCTTTTCTGGCAGATCTATAGTTTTCAAACCAAGTATTTTTTTCTTCACATCTGACAGCAACAAACCAGGTTCCAATTGATGAAGTTGCAAATCAAGTCCAACTATTATTTCCTACTTTTGGAGACCATCCTCTGTTTGGTTCAAAGCCATTGTTGACCCATGAAATTTTTAATTTATGTTTTCAGATAAAACCTGAAAATTGAAGACCATTTTTTTTCAAATGCTTTCTAGAAAGCCTTATCTTCTTTCAGAGACATTTTGAAAAACACTTTGTTCAAGTACAAGAAAAGCAGATAAATTGTAACCCACAGAGAAAAGTTGAAATAAAGTTCCCCCCCCCAAAATAAAAAGTAATTAGAAAAAAGGGAATTTTCCCATCAAAAGTTAAAAAATAAACATCAGAGCTCTTTTTTAAAAAAAAAGCTAGAAAGAACAAAATTTGTAATATAATCCTGTATAAGTGTAAGTCTAATCGAATGACTTTCACTGCCAGAAGACATATTTTCTTCACAGACTTCTTGCCATGGCCAACTTGCCACAGCCAACTCGCCATGGCCAAGTTGCTGTGGCTAACTTACTGCAGCCAACTCACCACCGGAGAACTTGCCATGGCCAACTCACTGCTGGACAACTTGCTGCAGGACAAGATTTTGTCTAATATTGAAAATATAGTTGAATAGAATCATTAAAGAAAGGATGACAAAGGAGGGACAAAATGAAATTTGAATGACAAAAATTAAAATAACCTTTTAATTATTTTAAATAATTAAATTGAATTGTTGAATTGTTCCACAGCGAGTTGTTCTGTGGCGAGTTAGCCATGGTGAGTTGTCCTGTGGTGAATTGACCATGGGAAATTGGCCATGGCGAGTTGGCTGCGGCAAGTTGTCCCATTCTGCTTCCTTATGGTGAAAGTGAAAATGATTTGGAGTTCAACAGTAAACAGTGAAAGAACAGAAAAAAGAGTTGTAAAAATCCATTAAGGGGTTATAAAACAGAACAGCAGTAAACTAGTTGTAAATCAAAGGATAGAAAAGATTTAAAGGGTGCAATTAAAACCCAGGCATGCTTAAAAAATGAACAGCTGAAGAGAAAAGATGATAAGAGACCCAACCTTCCAATTGCTCTTTACTGAGAATTACGGTCTTCAAGATCCCGTTTTCTCCATAGGTGCATGGTTGTCTGAAGGTCTTCTTGGGTCCTTCCTAGTCTCCCCTTCAAAAAAGCCACCAAGTAACTAGCTTTGGTGGCAAAATCAGCTATTCGTCAGTGGGAGAAAAAGAATCACCCACTGCTCAGCGCACCATCTTAGGGAAAATATCCAGACTTTCTAATTCCTTATTCAATGACTCTCTACCTCTTGACCATTTAATATATCCTAACAACTCTTTATAAATTTATTAAAGACTTCTTGTTTGTATGCCCCATATGTATTTACTATTACTGGAGGGAGTCATAAAATGTTTGGATGCTAAAAGTGTTTTGCTCTGAATAGTACCACCTTGCAATTTTTGGTAAATAATACTTAAGTAGCAAACCCCTCTAAACAAAAAACCATAATATAATATTTTAACCTTTTGATTTCTCCATAAAGTTGGATCTTAAAACTGAAATAGGTCACAAACTGAATATGACCCACAACACTTTTAACCCAGAACAAAATCATCATGATTAGGAAAAGATAAGATGTGACTGCTGTAATTAATACATCTACAATGGATAAGAGATGAAGGATAGAAATAAAATACCTATTAACATAAGATTGGTGCTATCAAGATATGAAACAGAGGTACAAATTAGAAAGGGGAAATACTACAACGAATATTGTTATATAACATGTTAAAATCAGCAGGTAGATGAAAGGATAAGAAGCTGAAAGATGACTGTATTCTGTATAATGTTATTAGAAAGATGTGAGTACGATTAATGTAGGTGATCAAAATTGTTAATTTTATTATTATTACTGGGTATCAAAATCAAAACCCAGAAGCCACACTGTTCATGTGTTTAATACTTATATACATTTAAAAATAAAAAACTTAATTTTTTTTTAAAAAGGAAAAGATAAGACTCTTCACTAATTTTTGCCAGGAAGTGCTAACTATCCAATAGGCTCTTTATTTATTAATTGCAGTGGCGCAGAGTTGCTTGATCCTTAGAGGGGTGGTATATAAAATATAATAAATAAATGAACAAATAAATAAATGATTTTATTTAAAACATTTATAGTCTCCCATCTTGTACCAAACTCTGGGTCATTATATACAGTATGTACTGAATTCAAAGTATTGACAAAACTTCATAGTATCAGTAGCTCTCTCTCCTTATTGCCCAGGAGGAGTGACAGTGAGTATGGCTAGGCTATTGCAGCAATTATTTTTGTTAATGGATAAAGTTGCTTTTTATTCTATTCTTGACTGAGTTTAGATGTTCCTACAATTCAAATGATTGGGGAGAATCAGTTGAGTTGAGACCAAGGGTGACATGATAGAAGTATTGCAGTATTTGAGGGGCTGCCACAAAGAAGAAGGGGTCAACTTATTTTCCAAAGCACCAGAAGGCAAGACAAGAAACAATGGATGAAAACTAATCAAGGAGAGAAGCAACCTGGAATTAAGGAGAAACTTCCTAATAGTGAGAACAATTAACCAGTGGAACAGCTTACCTTCAGAGGTTATAGGTGATTCATCACTAGAGATTTTTAAGAAAAGACTGGACAGCCACCTTTTTGAAATGGTATAGGGTCTCCTGCTTGAGCAGGGGGTTGGATTAGAAGACCTCCAAGGTCCCTTCCAGCTCTATTCTGATTGATGGATGGATGGATTGAATTAGATTAACCCTGTTTAGGCTTATATGTACCATTACAGTCCTTGCTTAACGAGGGTAATTGGGAGTATAATTTCCATTGCTAAGTGGAACAGTGCATAACTGTACTATCTTGTGATGGAAATTCCCAGTGACCATTGTTAAGGACTACATGGATTGTTCACCAAGGACCTCACCTTCCAAGTTTTTGCTAGCTTCTTCTTTGCCTTTACTTGTAGAAAGCCATTGGGGAGGGTTGCAAGTCATGATTTTGTCTATGGTGATTCTCAGTCATCCAGGTCATGATTGTCCCAAAGGAGCTTTTTCAAGAGGCAAGTGAACTTTCTTTTTCCTTGAAAGGGGTTGTTTTCAAGAGCAAAGTTCGGTATGTGCCTGTCATGGCCCCGTCGGAGCCTGGGTCTAAGGAGGAGCACAAGATGGAGCTAGGGCTGACAGAGGAACTACCAGAGGAGCAGGACGAAGCAGTCCCAGGTCCCTTGGGCCTGGGAAGGGTCACCAGCAAAGGAGAGAGGGCGCAGGATGACCAAGCAAGAGGGGAGGAGAGGGCAGGCAGCAGAGCAGAGGAGTGACGGAGCTCTGGCAACGAGCAATTACCTCTCCCCTGATCCCCAAGCACGGAGAATGGAGAGGAGGTGGGATCAGCGCAGGGTGACCCGATGACTTGGGAGGAGGGCACCCTGCCCCTCTTCACAAGGCTCACCTGGGGAATTTAAAGAGGAGCACTTGTTGAGAACAAGTGTTGCCTTTTTCCAGTCTCACGTGCTGTTATCAATGTCTGGATACTTTGCTGTGCCTTGCCCTACTTGCCTTGCTTGCCTGGCCTGGCTATGTGTGAGTTCGCAGCGACACAGTTCTGCTCCGGGTTGTGCTGCAGTCCCAGTGAACTCTTCCTGTGATGAGGACTCCTTGGAACCAAATTCCCTGAACTGTGGCTGCTCTGAAAACTGTGCTGCTCCTCTGGACTAATAGCAGCCAGGAACTATTGGAGGTGCGTGTTTAGAACTTTGCTCCTGGACTTGCAGTGAATGATGGGACTTTTGGGGGAAAGTTGGGGCAATAAAGGGGAGTTAAGCCTTCATTCTGGCTGTGTTGCTTCCATGCCCAGCCCAGGGTCATCACAGTGCCCAGAGAACAAATTCACACATGTGGTGCTACAAAGGAACAGAGCAAACTGGGGTGTCCTTGCAAAGGAATGTGGGAATTGACACTATTGACATTCTGGGGTGTTGTTTGCACATGACAGGATTTTTCTCCAAATGGGCTGAATTGCAGTTCCTGGGGGAGGCATCTGGCACCCTGCTTCTGCTGCTGCCACCATTGCCCTTTGGATGAGTCGCGAAATGCCACCAATCTGGTGTAGGAGAGCTTGAGGGTGTGGGGTGGGGTGGGCAGCATTGCAGGAAGTGGAGATGGGCAGCATGTTTCAGGGCTTGTGCAAAGTGCAGCGGCAGCAGTGGCAAAAGCATGGTGCCAGACCACCCCCATGGGCCTTTCCAGATCTGCCACTCTGTCCCCTCCCCCACCCGGTGCCCGAGGCAGTCCAATGGGAAGGCAGAGGCCCATCCATCAGTACATGGATTGGCCAGCAGTTAGTGTCCTGAGCCATGAATCAGGCAGGGATAAGTGTCTCTGGGCGAATTGCCTGTGGCCACGCAACAGGGGGAAGGTTGGGGGCCCAGTGGCAGGACGGAGTGCTGGCAGAGGGCCAACCAAGAATGAACGCCCATGATAGGTCTGCTGTGATGGGGTGCTCAGGTTGTAGTGAGCACGACAATTTGCCACAGTCAATTGTCCCATTCCGTATCTGACATTGTAGGATGTGTACATATCTTTAGGGAAAGGCAGTCCTGCAGGTAACCTGATCCTATTCCATATAGAGCTTTAAAGGTAATGATCAGCACCTTGAATTGCACCTGGAAAGAAACTGGAAGGTAGTGTATCTTGTGCAACATAGGTGTTACTTGTGAAAATCTAGGGGCCCCGTTACTGTGCATGCTGCTGCATTCTAGACCAGCTGAAGTTTCTAGATTGTCTTCAAGGGCAGCCCCATATAGAGTGCACTGCAGTAATCCAAATAGGAGAAGTCCAAGGCATGGGTGACCTTGAGCAAGACCTCCCAATCCAGGAAAAGGCATAATTGGTGTACCAGATGAGCATGTGCGAAGCCCCCACCCCGGCTATGGCTGTTACCAGCTCCTCAAGCAAGAGTCATGAGTCCAGGAAGACCCCCAAATTGCACACCAGCTCAGTCTGGAGAAGTGCTACCCCAGCCAGAGTCAAACAATCATCTGGTCCTGGGGGCAGGGGCATATTGTAGAAATGAGTACCATATAAGTTGAATGAATGAGAAAATAAGAATGACAACATACCTTTAAAAAGAGCATATGAAATGGCATTGCTCACAATTTCATCTCCAGCATCTTCAATTTTGATGACAGTTAGCAGATGAGGATTTTCAAGTATTTCTTTGATCTAAACAAGACAAATCAAGATTTCTTCTATCTCCAAAATCTTTCTAAATCAAGAAACTTTTCTTTTACTTAAAAAATTCCTGACACTTAAAAAGATACAACATATAGGTTCATACTTAGTAGATATTATGCTGCATAAAACTTACAATGAGGGGGTCTTGGTGCTCTTTGAACTTGGTTTTTCAGTGTGCTGAATGTTACCTAGTTTGGGTAATGAATATTGATATCCATGCAATTTTATCAAAAAGTTCCTGACCACTCAACCAATATAGTACAATAAACACAAGCTGTAAAAAGGATAATTCACCTCGCAATTCTGGCAAGAATTTTTAAAACTTTTGGGGACCACCCAGGGGTTCAGCTCCTCGCATCATCTGGAAATGAATGTTGAACATGCGAATGGGGCCTGAAGCAGTATCTCAGGTGTTACAGTAATTACCAACAAGACAATTGGGCACTCCTCCTTCCTTTTGCTGAGGTTGCTTACAACAACTCAGTGCACAGTAGCACCAGTTTCATCCCTTTTAAAGTGGCCACAGGGCAGGACTTTATATCTATTTCTGAATTGCCCTAGGCCACCCATCGACCACCTTTTTAAAGGAATAGGTGACCCAACTACAAAATACCTTGCTGGTAGTACGGAAAAGTTTGGAGGAGGCAAGGGAAGCATATAAAAAACAAGCCGACAAAAGGTGTGTGAAACCGAAAGACTTTAAAATCAGAGACAAGGTCTATTTATGTACCAAGTACTTGCAATCCAGACAGCCTTCCAAGAAACTGAGCCCTGTTTCACTGCAGCCTCCTAAAATCAGAAATCATGTCTTCCTTATGCCCAGAGCCTCAACCACCTCCCGATCCCATCATGATCAGAGGTGGTATTCAGCCGGTTTGGACCGGTTCAGGCGAACCGGTAGTGGCGACCTGTGGGTGGGCCTGCCCACCCACCCGGGTGCAATCCCGTCCTATATCGCTGTGTTGTTTGACGTTGCATGCATGTGCAGATGGCGCATGCGAGTGAATTGCCGTGTTTTGCACATGTATGTGTGGATGGCACACATGCGAAACAAGCGTGTGCGCACGTGCGCTGACATTTCTGGTGCTGGGCGAACCGGTAGTGACAGAATGTGAAGCTCACCTCTGATCATGATCAAAGGAGAGCAGCATTTTGAAGTTAAAGACATATTGAACTGTTGCACATGTCAAGAGAAAACCCAGTATTTAGTAACATGGAAAGACTTCCCTTCCTCAGAAACTGATTTGGTTGACTCCAAACATATTAAGATATCCAAACTGCTTAAAAAATTCCACAAACAATATCCAGATAAGCCTAGATGACCATCCAATCAATTGTGTATTCTATACGTGTCTCTCCCTCCCTTGTTTCCTCTGCAGGACTAACATCTGGTCAAGGGGGGCAGTATGTCAGGTCTGCCATCTTTGGCTTGGCGCCTCACTGGCATCCTGCCATGAAAGGCTAGGCGGGAAGGAGCATGGGGCAATAAATGGGCAATAAATGGGCAATAAACCTGTATGGGTAGGTGATGGGAAATAGGGAGTGGGGAATGACAGCTTGACAAATAACAGAGAAGCTCAGAACAAGTTTGTGTCAGCTCTCAAGGCCCATGCACCCTGAGAAAAGAATATGGATTACCCCAAACATCTCAGCATTCTCAAAACACCTAGGCGAATCTTCATTGGATGAAGATGGACTGGTCATGGGGGAAGGCTGGGATGAGGGGAAACATTTTGTATGTTTTTGCACGAGGAACCTAGTTCTAGCCTGACTTTGTTGCAACCAACATCTTTTAGTAAAAGAACCTATCACTTCATCCAAATGGAGTCGAGGGTCTTTCTTTCCTAAGGGATCGGACTGGGGTAGATCTGATAGCCTCTGTCACTGTGATTGGACCTGTAAAACCCCTGACCAGACCCCCCCCAGAAAGCTAACAGAAAGCTTCCCAATCTGCCAATCCCTGAGTCCAAGATTCCCACCAAGAGAGAATGTCAAATGTTTACTAAAGAATTAGAAACTCTGAAACAATGTTTGGACTCTAATTTGCAAAAGGGATTCATATGACCCTCCCAGTCTCCTGCCTTGGCCTCCACTTTCTTTGTATTTAAGAAGCAAAGCCCCAGTGGTTCTAACAGTGGTCCACTGAGAGTGGTCCATAATTACAAAGCTTTGAACTTAGTTGTAAGAGATCATTGCCTACTGAGATTAATCCCAGACCTCTTGGAAAGGGTGCAGAAAGTGTGCATTTTTACAAAACTGGACCTCTGCAATGCTTACAACCTCATTAGGATCAAAGAGTGCCATGAATACTTAACCACCTTTGATACCAGATATGGCAATTACACTGTGACCCATACAAACTAGCTAATGTGGGGGCCATATTTTTCAGATTCATGAATCAAGTATTCTCAGATCTCATAGATAAATTTGTGGTGCTCTATCTGGAATATCCTCTGAGAACAAGAATCAGTGCACGGACTATGTGTGCACAATTCTCTGTAGATTAAGAAATAACTACCGCTTTGCCAAACAAACAAAAAATGCCCCAAAGATGTTTTTTTTCTCAAGAGGCAACTGGACTTTCTGGTTTTTCTCTTTGAAGACACTTCACTTCTCATCCAAGAAGCTTCTTCAACTCTGACTGGATGGTGGGGAATGAAAGGATTTATACTTCTTGAAGTCATTTGCATTCTTTTAGTGAGTCGTTAAGGCCACCTGGAGATTTATCTGTGTTGTCAGGGTCACCTGAGTGGTGGAAATGGGTGTGGAGCCTTCTTAGAACTGTTGAAAGGACTGTGTTGTAGACTGGAGATAGATGATGTCATATCCCTCCTCCTCTGTTGAGAGAGGGCTGTTCAATTTTGACATAGATGGCCTCTTTGACCACTCTTTCAAATCAGCAGTCCTCTCTGTCCAAAATGTGGACTTTGCTGTCTTCAAAAGAGTGTCCTTTGTCTTTTAAATGCAGATGGACTACTGAATCTAGTCCTGGTCGGTTTGTTCTCCTATGTTGTGCCATGCGTTTATGATTGTTTTGTTTCCCCAATGTACCGATCTGGACATGGCTCACTGCATTGTACTGCATATACCACATTGCTCACTTTGTGTCTGGGTATTTTATTCTTGGGATGGACAAGCTTCTGCCTTAGGTTCTTGGGTTTCAAGTGTGTGCGTATGTTGTGTTGGCTGAAGATTCTCCTCAGCTTTTCTGGTATTCCTGCAATGTATGGAATGACAATGTTGCTTCGTTTATTATTCTCTTCATTGTCTGTTATGGAGGAGCTCCTGTTGGGTCTTTTTTGAGATTTGATGAAGGCCCACTTGGGATATTCACATGTTTTGAGGACTTCGTTGATGTGTTTTAGTTCTTTTTCTTTCCCATCTTTGATGACTCCCATTTTGTGCTCCAGTGGGTGGTAGGAATCAAAATGTAAATATTGATCTGTGTGTGGGGGGGTTTCTGTTTACAAGCACAAAAGCACAAAATGGGAGTCATGAGAACCCTACACCACCGAGCTGAAGTTCCTCCATAACAGACAACAAAGAGAACAATAAATGAAGCAATGTTGTCATTCCATACATTGTGCATCCCCCATACAAAGTGCATCCCCTCCATCAGAAACCTGCAGGACTTTTGTAACTACAACCAACGCCCTTCACCCATCCTTGGCATATGGTCTCTCTGGATTTCATCACTGATTTTACCCCCAGTCCAAGGCTTCACTATCATTCTAATAGTGGTAGATCTTTTCACCAAGATGGCTCATTTCCTTCCCCCAAAAGGGACTGCCAAATGTCAAAGATACAGCCCAACTTTTTCTATACCGCTACCATGACATGGCCTCAGCACTCGTGTCAGATAGAGGCGTACAATTCCAATTTAGATTTTGGAAAGCACTTTTCCAGCTACTAAATGTCAAAGTCAACCTCTCCTCTCCTCACCACCTTGCCACAAATGAGGAAGCTGAAAAGACGAACCAGCTCCTCCAATAGTACTTGAGGTGCTACTGCCCCTATAGCCAAGACAACTGGCCATCATTATTGCCACTCACAGAACTTTCTTGCAACATTTCACTGCACTCATCAACTTCAACAATACCATTTCAAGCCATGTATGGCACACACCCTAGTGTTGCCAGACCACCCTGCAGTGGACTCAACTGTTCCAGGTGTAGTTGACTTCTTACAAGAGCAATATGCTGCCCAGCAATTTGAAACAGCAGCTTGACCAATCAAAACAGGCTCATGAAGGTAGCAGATGCCCATTGGTAGGAGGGCCCACCCATAGCAGTAGGAGACAAAGTTTGGCTCTCTAACAAGTTCTTAGCTACTTCAAGATCTTTCAAGAAGCTAGACACTAAATTTGTGGGACCATTCAAAGTTCTCCGACAAATCAACCCTGTAGTTTTCTACCTCCAATTATCCCCTTCAATGAAAGTGCAACTAATCACACATTGATTAAATTTGTTAGACGTTGATTGATTACTGATATTAATTAATTTGTCAGACACTATTTGATTATTGACCATGCCAAGCAAAAACTAAAAAAACTCCACAATCAAACAGCCACAAATTGAAGATATCTCTACCAACGACGACAAATGCTATAAATGTAATAAAACTATCGAAGAGGATGAGGAATTCACGAAATGCCGCATATGCACAAAGTTTGCCCACCACACCTGCCTGGAAATAAACAAACATGTAGCCAATTTCCTACAAGCAGCTCCCACATTTCCTTATTTCTGTCCACCATGTTTACCAATACTGGATAACCTAATTGCCATGTCTGATAGGTTCCAAACCTTAGAAACAACCATAAAAACACAACAAACATACACCGACTCCATGGAAACACATTTAGAAGCACGGTTCACATCTTTGGGGGAAAAAATTACAACACAAAAAGATGGAAACTCATTTGCTCAAAATCCTATCCCCACACAACAACCACTACCTCAACCACAAGTGCAACCACAAACATCCACCAACCAACCAAACAATATATCCTTACTCATCAAAGACACCTTTGAGCGTGAACAAAAACATAATAACGCTATTCTATTTGGGCTAGATGTCACCAATGATCTTGATATTACAAAGGTTCGCAACATTATTGCACCAACCATCTCCCCCGATGAAATCATCGAAGTTTCCAGAGATGGCCCCAAGTTCAAGTTCAGAGACGGTTCGGTGGCCCCACGATTCTGTAGAGTCGTTTGCAAGGATGAAATCAGCAAGCGAAAATTCATTTATACCATAAACTCTGTTACCAGAAATGACTCCAACCCCAAAAAACTTCGCTCACGGCCAGACCTATCCATACTTCAACGAATCCGCTCCCGCGAACTCCATGCAGAACTCAAAAGACTTCATGACCAAGGATATACCAACTTATACATTGACTACTGCGCTGACTGCATTAAAAGGAAGTTCCGCAATCCACCTTCCAACATCCAACCCCCCATCACCCAAAACCAACCCATCATCCAACCCCCCATCATCCATAACCAACCCAACATCCAACCCTCCATCATCCAAAACCAACCTCCCATCATCCAAAACTAGGTATGCACATCCCTTACTTCCTCAATATCAACTACTACTGATCTTAAATGCAAGCTAATCAACGCAAGAAACATCGTAAACAAAATACCCGAATTCCTCCTCTTACTAAAAACTGCTAAATTTGACATTATATTTGTCTGCGAAACATGGCTGAACGCATCCCTCCCTGACTCCATTATCAAAGTAAGAGACTATCATGTTTACCGGTCCGATCGCGAAACCCGCAGAGGAGGTGGAGTTGCCATCTTCTATAAAAAGTCACTAAACCTAAAAAATATTCAAGTTACACATGAACTCGCTCTTCCAGAAACCATCATCTGCGAGTTGTCCTTAAATACCACACTTCGCTTTCTACTATGTTATAGAGCGAAACATGGCTGAACGCATCCCTCCCTGACTCCATTATCAAAGTAAGAGACTATCATGTTTACCGGTCCGATCGCGAAACCCGCAGAGGAGGTGGAGTTGCCATCTTCTATAAAAAGTCACTAAACCTAAAAAATATTCAAGTTACACATGAACTCGCTCTTCCAGAAACCATCATCTGCGAGTTGTCCTTAAATACCACACTTCGCTTCCTACTATGTTATAGAGTCCCTGATTATGACATCACACATGTGAACAAGTTAACCTCACTACTAACGTGGGCAGCCTCCTACCCACACTCTTTTATCTTTCTTGGTGATTTCAACCTACCTCATATTAACTGGACACTAAATGAATGTACAGCTGAACCCTATACAATGCTATTACCAATCTAGGGCTAGATCAACTAGTAACAAACAACACTAGACTCAACAATTACCTCGATCTCATCTTCTGCAACAGTTTACACTCAATTTATGGACTACAAATAAAAGAACCGTTTT
>QLTV01001311.1:503519-527673 GCA_003457575.1 Thermophis baileyi
TTTCTTCTCCTCCTTCTCTTATTCCTATTTATCTATCTTTCTCTCTTTCTGTCTTTCTTTCTGTCTCTCTCTCTGTCTCTCTTTCTGTCCCCTCTCTCTTTCTCTCTCTCTCTCTGTCTCTCTGTCTGTCTCTCTTTCTCTCTCTCTCTGTCTCTCTCTCTCTCCCCCCTCTCCCTCCTCTCTCCCTCTCTCTCTCTCATCTCTCCCTCTATCAGTATCTCTTTCTCTCACCTCTCTCTCTCTCAGTATCTCTCTCTCTCATCTCTCTCTTTCTCCCCTCTGTCTCTCCCCCCCCTCTCTCATCTCTCTCTGTCTCTCTCTCTCATCTCTCTCTCTCTCTCTCTCTCATTCTGATTCTCCGGTGTGACCGAGGTGCGCGCAGCACCAACAAGGGCCGGAAGAAACGCCCGCGAGACCCAGCAAGAAATGAAGCTTTGCTCCTGCTCTGGAATATGGAGCAAATCTCCATCTCCCACCCTTCCCTTCTCAGGCCAGGCGAGGAGTGACTGGGAGGGCAAGGGGTGGGGACAGCCAGTGGTGGGATCATCCAACAGGAAGCTACAGCAGGGGGACGAAAGAGCCACGGGTTGCCGCCACCCGTTGCTTTGGCCCGCCTGCGCTGCCACCCCCCTTGCTGCAACAGCACCATTACCTCGTTCTGGATGGCAATGGCTGCCCTACTCCTTGCACGTTCACCACCTGCAAAGTTGCAAGTTGCATGTACCTCCCTCTACGGTGGAGATTTCCAGCCCCACCACGAGCTGCCTGGCTGGTCCCATATTCCAGACCTCTAGTCCAGGGGTGGGTTCCAACTTACCTCGCTGCCGGTTCGCTCCCTCCCTCCCTACTGCATGCGCAGTAGCAAAAAATGCCCACCACGAGCTGCCTGGCTGGTCCCATATTCCAGACCTCTAGTCCAGGGGTGGGTTCCAACTTACCTCGCTGCCGGTTCGCTCCCTCCCGCGCCGTGCGGGCACACCTCGTGGGCGCGTGCACACTTTGCGCGCGTGCGCATACGCAGTAACAAAAAATCCAGGGGAAAAAACAAAGCCGAAAAAAAGATGGCGACCGCATGCACAGTGCCGGAAGTTGGCTTCTGCGCATGCTCAGAAGGAAAAATAAAAATAAAAAAATTCAAAAAAAAAATTCAAAAAAAAGATGGCGGCTCCCACGGACTGGCACAGACTGATCCAGTTCGGTGACATCATCATGACATCACCAGCAGGTCGCTACCAGTTTGGGAGAGCCGGTTCGAACCGGGAGGAACCCACCCCTGCTCTAGTCACAGGACTGGCCCATTGGTCATCCCGGAGGAGCTCCTCCACTTGGGTGTGCTGCGGACCACCAAAATTTTCTCGCAGACCACCAGTTGGTGACCTCTGATTTAAACAACATTCTTAAGTAGTTCACATGATTTCATTTGATATAATCAAGTTATTGAATTGAAGCAGAGTTTACTGACGATGTTACATTCTTATTCACTTATTGTATTCATCCATGCAGTGACAACCCCACATTAACTAATATATCAAACAGCAATGTTATGGATCAGTAATTAAAGACCAATGTAATTGAACTGGGACTCTTGGGGGGGGTTCTATTTGCTGTGAATTTGAATTTATGCTGAAACAAACATACACATCATTGAATCAAATTGGCCACATCATAGAGCCGTGGTGGCACAGTGGTTAGAATGCAATATTGCAGGCTAATTCTGCCAACTGCCAGCAGTTCAATTCTCACTGACTGAGGGTTGACTCAGCCTTCCATCCTTCCAAATCTGTAAAATGAGAACCCAGATTGTTGGGGGCAATATGCTGATTCTGTAATCCACTTAGAGAGGGATATAAAGCACTGTGAAACAGTATATAAGTCTAAAGCTATTGCTATCATATTTCAAATGCAAAAAAAAAAAAAAAGAGTGGCGGAATCTGGGGGCAGAGTTAAAAGAGTGATCAGCCTAGAATCCCTACATAGGCACAAATGAATTAAATCCTATCTCCCTTGAATTCTGTTGACCCTTATCTAATCCCAAATAGGTGTTAATTGTTAGTTGAGAAGATTCCTGTATATAGGCGTGATTAGCAATAAATTGGTTTAATTGGACTTTCGTGTGTGGACCTAATCTTTTGCACCTGACAGGGGAAGATAAAATTGAATTTTTTTGAGGGAACATAAATTTGCCATCTTATGTTTTTTCTTGCCTATACTATATTTATTTTGGCTCTGTTCCAGAGGTGGTATTCACTTATCTTCGCTACCGGTTCGCAAATGTGAGCGTGCGCACATGCGCAGAGCCTTGAAAATGTGGATAAATGGGACGTCATTATGTCCGGGCGGGTGGGCAGAGCCACCCGCAGTCGCCACTACCGGTTCACTCGAACCGGATAGAACCGGCTGAATACCACCACTGCTCTGTTCATACAATACAGTAGATGAGGTTAAAATGTTTTACAAGTTTTATCATTTGAGAAAATACTTTTTTAAAGATGTAATTTAATGCATTTTTATAATTTATCTCATTTTATAATTATATTGTTTAAAATATTTTTGCCTTATGAATTCTTTTAAAGTGAAGAGCAGGACAGAAATTGCAATGAAAATCTTGTTAATAATAAATTTAGAAATTAGAATTATCTTAAGAATTTTTTAAAAGTTAAGATCAGGATAGAAACTGCATTAGAAACTTATTAATAATAAATTTAGAAATTAGAAAAGTATTAAAATATTCCATTCCTAGTTACTAGCATTTTTAAATCTGAGCTCTCAAAATGGCCAATGGAAGGCGACACTTGATTAGCACCTTACCCAGGCTGTTCCCCACTTTCTATTTACATGTCTAAGCCCTGAACTATCTGAAGCAGAATACATTTCCCCCTTCTCTCTTAGGTTAGCATTCATTAAGTTCTCTATCACAGTCTAGCAAATTAATTATACAGTATACACAACTGGTAAATGTCCCAGTTACATGGAGGAAGAACGTATATACTTACACATTTGATCCAACTCTCAATCTCCTCTTCATTGAGTCTAGAAAGTGTGCGAGGCAAATATCTGAGCAATCTCTCTTTAACAGATGAGGAAGTAAGTGTGCCTTCTGCCTCTGTCAAGCTTGCAATCACATCTGCTATCTGACCAGAACCTTCCACCACGACACAGGGAATTTTGTTCTTGATGGCAGTGTTAATTGCCTATGAAAGAGACTACTGACATAATTAATGTTCATAGTACAGTTTTGTAGTTCTGTGTATGAGATATATATGATTCCAGCTGTGCGTACAGCTGCTTTCAGTAGTCATAGTGCTTCTTGTATGTAACTAAACACACCCACAAAATCATCAGTCTTGGCAATCCTTATTTCTGACATCCCTATCAGTCCAGCCAGCCATGTGGCATATGCCAGATTAGCTAGCTCAGATAGGGGTACATGATGCATGATGACAGATTTGCTGTTCCAGGGCCTGGTTAACTGTTTCAAAAAACAGCACATGTTCTGCTGAGTGTCCTACAGAATAGTGATTGCAATCTAATTTTTGTTGTCTCAAGTACTGTCTTCCCTTTTTAAAAAATATTGCTTACTATTAAAGCAAACTGTACATTACCTGAAAATATCCAAACACAGCAGCCAGACCACAAAGATCTACTGCACCAGAACACAAGCCACACTCATTGCTCTTCTGAAGGGTTGTCCTGGTTTGTGCATTACCAGTTTAGACTACAGTGGTTAGACAAACTATTGTCTAGAAGCACATTTGATAGGACATAACAAAACTTATTAGGTTTGCTTTCACTAAAAATGGCTCTAGTCTTCAACCACAGGGGCTAAGTACAGGGAACAGTCAGAAAAACAAAATTCTTAAAGGTTTCTTAACAGTGGTGGAATTCAAATAATTTAGCAATTCTCTGCCCTAATGGGTGGGCGTGGCTGGGTGGGTGTAGCCAGGGGGCGTGGCCAGGGGGCGTGACAGTACTCAGCCTCCTGCAGCACTCTGCCAGTCAAAATGGGGCACGGGGGTTAATTACAAAATGTGGGCTTTGCTTTGTGACATCCAGATCCAGCGAGCAAGGGGTGTGAACTGCACAGAAAATACACTTTTGTTTCAGAGGTGGGTTCCTACTGGTTCGGACCGGCTCTATAGAACCGTTAGTAACGTGGCGGCCTGGGTCGCTAGAACCGGCAGTGACCCAGGCCTGCCACGCCCCCGAGCCAGTTGTCTCGCCTATGGCGCCGCCATCTTGTTTTTTGCTTCTGCGCATGCACAGAAGCTTTTTTTTGTACTGCGCATGCGCGCGCGTCCCTGAGCGAACTGGCAGTAAGAAAATCCAGAACAACAGAACAGAACAGAACAGAATAGAATTCGTTATTGGCCAAGTGTGAGCAGACACACAAGGAATTTGTCTTTGGTGCATATGCTCTCAGTGTACATAAAAAGACAAGATACATTTATCAAGAATCATGAGGTACAACACTTAATGATTGTCATAGGGTACAAATAAGCAACCAGGAAACAATCAATATTAATATAAATCGTAAGGATACAAGAAACAAGTTACAGTCATACAGTCATAAGTGGGAGGAGATGGGTGATAGGGAAAAAGATATCGCGAAGTTGGAAGGTCTGACTGAACTTTTTTTAAACTGGTAGTCACATGGTCTTCTTTTGTTGCCCTGCATGCCAGAGAACAGAGCTGGAAAGCAGGTTAGTGAGGGAATGGTGGTTGCTCTGGGATGGGGTGGGAGTGAGGATTTTGCATTATGATGGCTCTGGGATGGGGTGGAAGTGAGGACTTTGCATTATCATTGCTCTAGGATGGGGTGGAAGTGAGGATTCACTTCCACCCCATCCCAGAGCAATAATAATGCAAAGTCTATCAGGGTTCCAAGTAACACCCCCCACAACTAAGGAAGACTCCAAAGCCAACAATTCCTCAAAGTTCCATTTTATTAGAGATGTCATATTGGCACATCTGGAAAAACCCGAATCTGAAAACCCCCACCCTGCACCCACATGTCCATGACATGGTCAAATCAATGCACCGTCCCAACTGGAGATGCCTCCCAGTCATGCCACTCCAGGTGCAGGCCGAATGTCCTTGGCTCTCAGAGAAAGGAATGTTATTATGTCTAAATATCTATGCCATTCCATTCAATCCCCCCTCCCATTTTCCCACAGCACTAAATGTGGCAGCCCTGAAGATCCAAAGAAAAAGATGGCCTCCAGGGCTGACAGGTTTCCCCCCCCTCAGCCGATGATTGTGTCCTGGAACGAGAGGAATGTAGGAGGTTAATTCAATCAGTCCCTAACCACCTCTTCCCCCCCCCCGGAGGACCCTTTGGCTTATCAGGGAATTTATCATGGAACTGCTTCACTAGTCTATCTGCCTTTACGTCCCAGCTCTTGACCCAAGTAGCCTCAGACAAAGGGTATCCTTTCCAGTGGACTAAAAATTGCAATCGACCTCTATGTAGCTTAGAATCTAAAATCCTCTTCACTTCGTAATGGGTCTCCCCTTGACCTTATTGGCTTGGCTGCTGGCCCTTTCTGCGGTCTCAGCCTTGAGCTGACAGCAGGCTTTAGCAGGCTGCTGTGAAAGACTGGATGCACTTTCCCTGATATGCGTGGAAGGCTAAGCTGAACTATTACTGGGTTAATTACTTTCACTATCGGAAAGGGCCCTAAGAATTTAGGTCCTAGCTTTTTGCTGGGCAATTTCAATTTAATGTATTTGGTTGACAGGTAAACTCGATCTCCCACATGGAAGGGGGGGCTGGAGTGATTGGTGCTTGTCGGCTTGTCTTTTGTAAGCTTCTGTGGCTTCGGCTAGCGCTTTTTTGGTGTCTTCCCAGCCCTTTTTTAATGATTCCATCCATTCAGCTAAAGTCATGGAGGAGGGTGGTTCTCTCAGTAGTTTGGGCATGGGAACAAAATCCATTCCGCTGGTGACCTGGAAGGGGGTCAATCTGGTGCTGCTGTGCACGGCGTTGTTGTAAGCCACTTCCATGAAGGGCAGCAGGTCCGCCCAATTCTCTTGCTGGTAATCCACATAACATCTTATATATTGCTTTACCATGGTGTTCGTCCATTCCGTGGCTCCATTCGTGCTTGGATGAAAAGCAGAGCTAAGTCCCTGAGTCAATCCGATGGATTTCAGGAACTCTCTCCAAAACTTAGCGGTGAACTGGATGCCTCTGTCGGGGCACTCCGTACAGCTGATAAATCTGTTCGACAAACATTTTTGCCAGCTTCTTGGCTGAGGGTAATCCCGAGCAGGCAGTGAAGTGAGCTTGCTTAGAAAACAAGTCAATTATGGTCCAGATGAATGTATTCCCCCCACTCTCTGGGAGTTCTACAATGAAATCTATGGCGATCTCTTCCCAGGGCCGGCTGGGGTTAGCCACTTGTTGGAGAAGTCCAGGAAGTTTTCCTGGCCTCATCTTCATGGTGGCACAGGTGGCACAACTTTTTACATATTCCTCCACATCGGCTTTCATTTTCGGCCACCAGAACTGCTTTCGGGCTAAGTGGAGGGTTTTTAGGAAGCCGAAGTGACCGGCTAGTTGTGAGTCATGGCTGCACTGCAAGACTTGTAGCCTCAAGCTGGTGGGGACATATAACTTAGATCCCTTCCAAGCCAGCCCCTCCCTCATGGTTAGAGTGTCCCTGTTCTCGTTAAACCACTGGTCAGCTGGGAGCACTGCTTTTAGTGCCGCTGTCAGTTTGCCCCCCACGGTGTCAGCTTGGTGTCTGATCTGGCCCCTGGTGGTGACTTGCGCCGCTTGTTGTGAGGTGGGAATGATGGCATGGACAACTTCTTCCTCCGACTGTCAAATTGTGGTTTTCTTGACAGTGCATCAGCTAGTATATCCCCCCCCCCGGATGTACTTTAGTTCAAAGTTAAATCACCGGAAATATTGCACCCATCGGACTTGCTTGGGGGAGAGCTTCCGGGGTGTCTTTAGGGCTTCAAGGTTTTTGTGATCAGTCCAGACCTCGAAAGGCTTCCCTTCCAAAAGTGTCTCCAGGAGAGGAGAGCCCAGCAGACTGCATAGGCCTCCTTCTCCCAGATAGCCCACCGCCTCTCGGTGTCGGTGAGTTTTTTGGACACATGTGCAGGGCAAGAGGCGATCCTGTGGGTCCTTCTGGAGGAGCACTGCTGCCACTGCCACGTCGCTGGCATCAGCTTGGACGATGAACTGTCTCTCAGGGTCGGAGTGCTGGAGGATTGGCTTCTCAGCGAAGAGCCGCTTCTGTAACTCATACGCTTTTTGACAGTCCAGCGTCCAGGCCAGCAGCTGAGTTGGGCACGGTTTTGCTGGAGGGGGCCCTGTTTTTAGTAGCTCCATTAGGGGTAGGGCCACTTCTGCAAATGCTAGAATGAATTGCTTGTAGAAGTTTGCGATCCCCAGGAAGCTTTGGAGTTGCTTGTGTGTGTGAGGGGGTTGCCAGTCTAGCACCGCTTTCACTTTCCCTGGATCCATCTCAATCCCCTCGCTTGACACTTGGTAGCCCAGGTAGTATAGGGAGGTCTTATGCAATTCACACTTAGAAAGCTTTGCATAGAGCTTTGCTGCTAGGAGTTTTTTCAGTACCTGCCGCACTAACCTAATGTGTTCTTCCAGCGTCTCACTGAATATGAGAATGTCATCCAGGTAAACTAGGAGCCCTTTGTACAGGTGCTCATGCAGCACTTCGTTAATTAGCTGCATGAAGACTGCAGGGGCTCCCTGGCAGCTTCCCTTAAATTGGAAGCTGCCCAGAGGGCAGTTGAATGCGGTGTTCCATTCATCTCCCTCTCGAATTCGTATTCGATAGTAGGCTTCTCTTAGGTCTAGCTTGGTGAACACCTTATCCTTCACTAGGTGGCTTAGCATGTACTTCATTAGGGGGAGAGGGAGGTGTTATCCACGCACACGGCATTAATACCGCAGAAATCAACGCAAAACCTCATCCCTTCTTTTTTCTCTTTGAACAGCATGGGGGCTGCCACTTTGGATTTTGTGCGCTGAATGAAACCCCTGGCCAAATTGGCATCGATGTATTTTCTGAATTCGGCCATTTCTTTTGGGGTCATGGAGTACATTTTTGGCTTTGGCAGCTTGGCATGAATCCAATCGCGCAGTCTGTCGGGCGGTGGGGGGGAGAGGAAGTTGCAGTCTTGTTCGCTAAAGGTGTCTGCCAAATCCTGATATTCCTTAGGCACCTGGGGACAGCCGGGGAGCCCGCCTGTGGCTGCTGCAGCGTTTTCCAGTCGGCTGGGGTTGCCAGGGGTTGTTGCTTGTTGGCAATTGTCCGGTGGGATTGGCAGCAGTGGACCAATGCCTATTCTTAGTTTCTGGTAACCATCTTCCCATGTGATGGCCGGGCCCCATTTGTCTAGCCAAGCGAGCCCTAGTATAATTGATTCAGTCATTTTGAGGGCTACTACGAACCGGATAAACTCCCGGTGGTGCCCCATTTCCAGTCTAATGAGTTCCATGACTAAAGTGGCTGGGGCTCTGCCTATTAGCATCCCATCAACTTGCTCAAAGTGTATGGGATGCACTAGGGGCTTCGTGCTTATTCCTAGCTGTTGGACAATGGGGAGGCTGATCAGGCACCTGGTGCAGCTGGTGTCTATGACGGCCTCTACATCCCCCTGGACCCCAGTTTCTGGCACTACTATCCGGGTCTTGATGGTGAAGGGGAGGATGGCTTCACTTACCATCGGGTCCTCTTCACAGCTGCTCCCACTGGCAGAGCCCAGAGGGGTCTCCAAAGCTGGAGTTTCCTCACTCCCGGCTGGGGGGAGAGGGACCTCAATGGCTTGTTGGGCGATTCTCCCCTTGTCTGGCAGCTTCCTTGGGGTCCTCCTTCCCCGGGATGCGATGGGGTCTGGAGTTGAGGGACTGGGGCGAGGGGCCAGACACTCAGATGCTCTGTGCCCATGTTGGCCACATCAGAAGCACTTGATCATCCCTGGTGGTGCCGGCTGAGGCATTTCAGCCAGCTTTGCAGGGGCTCGGCGACCCAGGGTCCTCTTGGCTGGCTTCTGCTGGGTAGGCTTGCGATGCAGGTGATCTCTAAGTCCATTGCCACGGCTATATTGTACCAGTCCTGTATACGGTCCGGAACTCCTCTGATGCCACAAGCTTGCCTGAGGTCCTGGTCTAGGGCCTCTTTGAAGTGGTGGATAAGGAGGCGTTCAGGCCAGTCTCTCAGTTTTTCGGCCAGCCCCCAGAAAACCCAGACAAAATCTTTTGGGGGTCGGCCCGCTTGCTTCAGGGCTAGGATCTGGGCTTCGGCCTCTTGCCTATGGGCCGTGTCTTCAAATCGGCCCTGGAGCAGCTGCACAAACTTGTCAGCATCCTCTAGCTCTGGGGCTCCTTCATCGTGTAGTTGGGCTATCCAATCTGCCGTGTCCCCCTCATTCATGCCGTCAGCAATGGCTGATACTATATCTTGATCGGTCTGATATTGGTCCCCATAATGGTCAATGTGGGACCAAATCCGATTGAGGAAATAGGCCAGCTTCCCCGGGGATCCGTTGAATGTCGCTCTGAACTGTGGGGGAGGAGCTGCTGGTTGGGCAGGCTGCGCGGCTGGTGCCAGTGGTGGGGCCGGAGCTGGCATCCACTGGTACTGTACCCACACCTGACCAGGGTAAAAGGCCCAGCCAGGGGGGATCTGGGCAGGAGGCAATCTGAGGAACAGTTGGCCGGGGGGGGGTGTTGGGTCTCAGCAGCCCCAATGTTTCTCCCCGCAGTCCCAGGCTGGACTGCCCTAGTGGGCCTTGCTGTGGCGCCGCGCCGACTCCTGCAAGAGCTGCCATCCTGATAGATCGGGCCCAACGGGGGAGGCTGAGGCACGATCTGCTTTGTGCTGAGTGGAACGAAACTGACACTCCTCTCTGGGTGGTTGCAGCTCCTGGGCCCGGGAAGGTGAACCTGGGTTGAGCCAGAACCCAGCCGGGCTGGCCGGTGGGGGGAGGTTGTGCGATGCTGCCCGTGCTGAGTTGGTTGAACCATTGCAGGAGACCCGCTAGCAACTGGCTCCGCGATGGCGGCAGGAGACCCCACTCCCAGGAATCGCTGTGCTCAGGAGGTCTCGTTACTCTACATTCAAAGGCCTGGGCATGCTCCGCTCTGCTCGTTTCCATCCAAGGTTCCTGCAGCATCGCCCCGATCGCCAATTCTTGGGGCGGCGCAGCTCCCGCAGCTTCGCCCCATAAGGAAGGATCCGGCTGAGCGACCTGCCAAGGCACCGGCTCTTTGGGCCGGGCACCCCGGCGCTCAGCCTCAGCAGCCTCCGCTGCAACCACCACAGCCTCGGAAGGGGAATAGAGGGTCTAGAGGAGGACCTCTGATCCAGTCCCGGTGGCTCCCTCCGTAGTTGCTGTCTTCTCCTCCATCTTCCCTGAGTCTTTACACCACCCGGCGAGCGGGTTGGCGCCTGGGGCTCAGGGCTAAACGGTGAGCTGGGTTGAGGTTTTAAAAGAGATTTGGGTTAATGTCAGGGTTCCAAGTAACATCCCCAACTAAGGAAGACTCCAAAGCCAACAATTCCTCAAAGTTCCATTTTATTAGAGATGTCATATTGGCACATCTGGAAAAACCCGAATCTGAAAACCCCCAGGTTTTCCCCACCCAAAGTCCCTTCCCCTGCACCCACATGACCATCACATCAATCCACCATCCCAACTGGAGATGTTCCCTAGTCACGCCTCTCCAGGTGCAGGCTGAATGTCCTTGACTCCCAGAGAAAAGAATGTTGTTATATATATCTCCACCAACTCCTTGCAAACCCCCTCCCATTTTCCCACAGCACTAAATGTGGCAGCCCTGAAGATCCAGAGAAAAAGATGACCTCCAGGGCTGACAAAGTCCTCACTTCCACCCCATCCCAGAGCAAACATAATGCAAAATCCTCACTTCCACCCCATCCCAGAGCAATCATTATGCAATGTCCTCACTTTCACCCCATCCCAGAGCAATCATAATGCAAAATCCTCACTTCCATCCCATCCCAGAGCAATCATAATGCAAAAGCCTCACTTAAACAATCTTCCTTAAAATTGGTGATGAACAATAGGATGATGAAAATTAAAAACAAAAGTATACACAGTGTACTTTCATGTTTTTCATAGGTTCCTAATTTCTGATGGAAAATTGCTGTAATATCCAGTTATGTTTGCATCCAGCACTTTCCCAGTCAATTCCTATATCAGATCAGAGCAAGGACCCATGTCACTCAGTTCACTTACCAAAAATATTAAGCTTGGTATTTATTAACAGTTATTAACTGTTTATTAACAGTCCCAATTCTTTTCTATCCCTGAGGAAGAAATCCTGGGCACTGGCTTGCTAGGTGCAACTATCAGTGACAGTTCATATCAGTGGACAGTTTTACTTGCATTAGTGCAGTTGATTATATGTTTCATATTGGGCTGGACTGCTTTGTGTCTGCAGTTCTTACGCTATACGTTACACATTGTATTCAAACAATTTAATTGGCATTGGTTCTTTTAGCTTGAGGTCTAGCAGGAATTTGTGCAGCCACAACATTCCTGCATACTTCTTCAGTGCAGTATTCAACCTCTAGGTCAGTGATGGTTAACCTTTTCAGCACCGAGTGCCAAAACTGGAGCACGTGCCGGAGTGCCGGAACCCAGAAGAGAGCAGCTGGCTGGTGCGCATACGCGCAGCAGCCAGCTGCTGTTACGGGTTCCAGCGCGCGCATGCGCACCGGCCAGCTGGTCTTTGAAGACCAGCTGGCCGGCGTGCATGCACGTGCTGGAACCCAGAAGAGAGCAGCTGGCAATAGTGCACGTGCCCACAGAAGAGGGCTCTGTGTGCCACCTCTGGCACACTTGCCAGAGCTCTAGGTTTTTATGCTTTATTTCTTTCCACATCCAACTCCCCCATATAAAAGAATATGTTCCGGTGGTCAATTTGTCTTCAGTCCAGTCTGAATTTGTATATCCAATAAGCTCTGGATCACCAGGGCAGTTTTAAATTCAAGTCCATAGTTCCTTTTAAGTATCTGTATAATCTTTTTACTGATATCCAGTCCTCTTGTATTAGCTCACTGACTTTTTTTTAGCAATCCAACTGAATTGGATAAGAGGTCTATTCACAGTTGAAGTGTAGAATAGTTATGCTACAGCAATCCTATATAGCAGTGATGGCGAACCTTTTTTCCCTCGGGTGCCGAAAGTGCACAAGCGCGTGCTATCACGCACACGTGCGTGCCCACACCCATTTCAATGCCCCCCATGTCCCACCCCCCTGTGCATGCGTGCACAACCCCCCCCGTGCTGCCTCTCCCCCTTCTGGTGGGCCCGGTAGGCCTGTTTTTCGCCCTTAAACCTCAAACCTCAATATTTAAGAAAGTAAAAGTGAGGTTATGGCTTTCTTAGAAGAATATCTATGTGTGCACAATTATTGGTATAATATTTATGTGCAGAATTATTATGCAACTAAATGAAAAATGAAAATTTTCCCATCTCGCTCATTTATTTTCATCTGTTAAAGTGAGAATAATAAACAAACAACTCAAAATTTACAAATAAACATTTCTGACATTTCAAAAAAAAAATCAGTGACCAATATAGCCACCCTTTTTTTCAATAACAGTCATAAGCCTTCCATTCATGGAGTCTGTCAGTTTCTTGATCTGTTGACGATCAACTTTTTGTGCAGCAGCAACCACAGTCTCCCAGAGAGGTTCAGAGAGGTGTACTGTTTTCCTTCACCGTAAATCTCCCGTTTAAGAATGGCCCACAAGTTCTCAATAGGGTTTAGGTCAGGTGAGGAAGAGGGGCATGTCATTATTCTTTCATCTTTAAGGCCTTTACTGGTTAGCCACACAGTGGAGTACTTCAATGCATGCGATCAAGAATTGTTCTGCATAAAAATCATGGTCTTCTTGAAAGATGCAGACTTTTTCCTGTACCATTGCTTGAAGAAAGTGTCTTCTAAAAAGTGGCAGTAGGTTTGGGAGTTGATTTTGAGTCCATCTTCAACCCGAAAAGGTCCAACTAGCTCATCTTTCATAATACCAGCCCATACCAGTACCCCACCTCCACCTTGCTGGCGTCTGAGTCGAAGTGGAGCTCTGTGCCCGTTACTGATCCAGCCATGGGCCCATCCATCTGGTCCATCAAGAGTCATTCTCATCTCATCAGTCCATAAAACCTTTGAAAAATCTGTCTTCAGATATTTGTTGTCCCAGTCTTGCTGTTTCAACTTATGTGTCTTGTTCAGTGGTGATCAGATTTCAGCCTTCCTTACCTTGGCCATGTCTCTGAGCATTGAATACCTTGTACTTCTGGGCACTCAAGGTAGGTTGCAGTTCTGAAATATGACAGCACTGGAGGATAATGGGTTCCTGGTAGCTTCATGTTTGATTCTTCTCAAATCTTTGGCAGTTAAGGTGGCTCTTTTTTTCTCAACAACTTTCTTTGCACCCTTTTTGACTATTTGCAACAAAACGTTTGATGGTTCTGTGATCACACCCCAATATCTTAGCAATTTCAAGAGTGCTGCATCCCTCTGAAAGACTTTTTACAATTTTTCACTTTTCAGAGTCAATTAAATCTCTTTTTTAGCCCATTTTGCCTGAGGAAAAGAAGCTGCCTAATAATTATGCACACTTTGACATAGGGTGTTGATCTCCTTAGGCCACACCCTCTCTCATTACACAAATACACATCACCTGATCTGCTTATATCCACTAAGCATTTAAGTTTATACAGCTTGGAGGTGGAAAATATGCATACAAAGGATGATATGGTCAAAATACTCCGTTGCCTAATAATTGTGCACATGGCATAACAACTTTTATAGTAGCTTTTATCATAGCCATAATCCAATAGAAGAGAATATACATAGCTCACGGTTGCACTGCAGGGGTGGGTTCTAACTTACCTTGCTGCTGGTTCGCTTCCTCCCGCGCCACGTGGCCGCGCGCACACTTTGCGCACGCACGCATGCGCAGTGCAAAAAAAATTTTCCCCCCTCAAAAAAGCCGAAAACAAGATGGCAACGCATGTGCAGTGCTGGAAACTCAATTTCTGTGCATGCGCAGAAGAAAAAAAACCCGGAAAAATCCCCCCCCCATTTTTTAAAAAAAAAATTCAAAAAAAATTTCAAAAAACAGATGGCGGCGTCCACGGACCGGCATCAACCGAACTGGATCCGTGACATCATCGTGACATCACCAGCGGGTTGCTACCAGTTCAGGCAAACCGGTCCGAACCAGGAGGAACCCACCTCTGTTGCACTGTGAAATCCTTAGTGCTCTCTGACAATTATTTGCTTGCAGATTTTGAATTTTGTTATCTGATTGGGGACATCATCAGTGCTAGTGAGTATGGGCTTTGCTGCCTGTTCATATACAACGTATGCCTTGTCAGTGTTGTTGGTGTTGTTTTTTTCTTTGTTAGTATCTTGATTAAAGCATAGGTATTGTTTTCTTCTGATTGCTAGTTGGTGTTCATGGACGGTTTCTGCCTGTCTGCCCTATATAGTGGCTGTTACAGTCCTTTTCATATCCTTTTCATAGCTTGTATTGATTGTGCTGTATTAGATTGTGGGGTAAGGCACTTTTTGATAAGTTTGGGTATCCATTTTGTTGGAAGATGTTGTCTAAGTCTGTTTCCTTTTTCTGGTGTTCTAGGTTATTGTAGTGCATTTGTATTTGCTGGAATAATGTTGGTACATAGATCCTCTTGTGGAAGATTAGGTTGGTAGTGGAGCATTTGGTTAATATAGGCTGTTTTACAAAAGACTTATGTTTCTAATTTGTTCATTTCTTCTGCTGATGAGAATATTTAGGAAGGCTAGTGCATTATTGTTTTCTTCTTATCTTGTGAGTTTTATTCTTTTGAGATGTTGTTTCATGTGCCTTCTCTAATTGTCTATTTTTTTAATGACAAAAGTTATTGTCTACATACTGGATCTATACTTTGGTTGTATGTGTGGAATGCCCTCCAAAACTTCTTAGGTAAACCAAAATAGCCCAACATACAGTGTAAGGATTGTAACAACAGCTATGTAGGACAGACAGAGAGAAGACTAGCAGAGCATCTCCATGAATACCAACTAGCAGTCAGAAGACATGATGAAAACTCCTTAATTTCACACTCATGGACAGACTCAGTCATGGTTTCCACTGGGAAACTGTGAGCATTCTAGTCCGAGCTATATCCAAAAATGCCAGGAAATTTCTGGAAGCTTGGCATTCAGATAAGTTGGCTATCAATAGGCATATAGTAAAAGAAAACCCATTTAGGCACCATTCAAAAGAGATAGTAAAAAAGTTAAGAAATAAATAAAAAGAACAGGACACATCATCTCCAGCAACCAACACCAGACAAACAATGAAGTAGAAAACAATATTTTAATCGAGGAACTTCAAGGAGAAACACCTCCCCCCCCCAATCAACACTATCAGGACAAGCTAACAATATAAACAGGGAGTAAATCCCACTCTGTCAGTTGCCACCTTAATGCTTGCTTGTGCTTCATTATTATTTGGTGACAGACTGCCATGAACTACGGGGAGGGGAAAACAAAAGTAAGTGCTGCATCTCTTCGAGATGCTACTTCAAGGTCACCCGGCATACCAGTTGCATACCATCCTGTGGCTTGAACTAACCATTACAAAAATATCCTATCTGAACCTGACTGGTTGCGGGGGGGGGGATTGAGGGGGCTGGGCAATGGGAGGTAGCTAAGGAAGGGAAAAGTTGAACTTAGGGATTTTGGCGTGTGATTCTCAGTTCTGGCTATGCATTATTGCAATACACTTGACTTCTAATAAAACTATAAATTTCTCAACAAATGGGGCCAAGGATCCTTTCTATTTAAAGGTTTAAGTCAGCGGTTCTCAACCTGTGGGTCGCGACCCCTTTGGGGGTCGAACGACCATTTCACAGGGGTTGCCGCGCGTGTTAGCCCACCATCTTGGTGCCACCATCACTGCAGGGTGAAATGCTCCCGGTTCGGCCGTGCCTGCAGGTCTCCGGACAGCCGGTAGCGACAGAAGCGGGAGACTTCGCCCACCCGCCCGGACGCCGCCATTTGGGTTCTTTTACCCTCTGTGCATGCGCAGAATGCTTTGCGCATGCGCAGAGGGTAAAAGAACCCAAATGGCGGCGTCCGGGTGGGTGGGCGAAGTCTCCAGACCCCTGTGAAATGGTCGTTCGACCCCCGGGGGGTCGCGGCATTAGAAAGGTTGAGAACCACTGGTTTAAGTGGTGGCAGATCTGAGACAATCCCTCCTAGCAATGTAGATGTTACTTCATTGATGTTAGTCAGGTAATGAAATGTCTGTAAGCAAACAACTAAGCTCAGAGAATAGCAAGGATGTTGCATGGGCATACTGCCTTTCTTTGTGTAGAATTTTGTCCCCTGACCACTCCTGATAGCAAACAAATACAGAACTATAGAGTGAATCAGAGAAAGCTCGTTAAGTTGTAAAATTTGAGAGGCAGAAAAAGTGTCTGATCTTCAGTTAGCACACAAGTTTGTAATATTAACATTGCTTATTCTTTCATAGAAACCTAGCTTTGGAAACATGTCTTTAGAAGTTTTCTAATCCATGGCTATTATAGTAATTATAGTTATAGTTACAGATTTAGTTTAGATTATATGTATTTCAATGTATGTTCTGAAATCTTTGCTCTAAGTACTTCGCCTTTCTTAGTTCAAGCCAGTCTATTCTCAGAGATCAGTTACTTTGTGTATTGCATCTTAAGGTACATTCCCTTAAGCAGAACACTAGAGCCGTGATGGCAAACCTATGGCACGCGTGCCACAGGTGGCACGTGGAGCCATATCTGCGGGCAAGCGAGCCGTTGCCCTAGCTCAGCTCCAGCGCGCATGCGTGCGCTGGCCAGCTGATTTTCAGCTGCCCCCCCACACCACCCCTCCCCCCCCGGAGTCTCCATGCGGCCCATTTTGGATGCCAGGTAAGTACAGGGCTCGTGTGGAGGCTCTGGGAGGGCATTTTCAGCTTCCGGAGGGCCTCCGGGAGGGTGGGGGAGGCCGTTTTCGCCTTCCCCAGGCTCCAAGAAAGCCTCTGGAGCCTGGGGAGGGTGAAAAAACGGCCTACCGGGCCCACCGGAAGTTGGGAAACAGGCCGGAGGGCCTCCGTGGGGGCGGGGAGGCTGTTTTCACCCTCCCCAGGCTCCAAGAAAGCCTCTGGAGCCTGGGGAGGGCGAAAAACAGGCCTACCGGAAGTCTGGAAACAGGCCCATTTCCGGCCTCTGGTGCCCGGGGGAGGCCGTTTTTGCCCTCCTGGAGGCTCGAGGAAAGCCTCTGGAGCCTGGGGAGGGAGAAAAATGGGCCTTCCGGGCCCACCGGAAGTCGGGAAACGAGCCGTTTCCGGCCTCCAGAGTGCCTCCAGGGGGGCAGGGGAGGCCGTTTTTGCCCTCCCCAGGCATTGAATTATGGGTGTGGGCACTCGCACGTGCGCGATAGCATGCGCACACGTGCTTTTGGCACCCGAGGAAAAAAAGGTTCGCCATCACTGCCCTAGTCCTTCTTTTCATTAAACTAGACTTCCTCAATTCCTGCAACCGTTCTTCGTATGTTTGAGCCTCCAGCTCCCTAAGCCTGGGGAGGGCGAAAAACAGGCCTACCGGAAGTCTGGAAACGGGGCATTTCGGGCCTCCGGAGGCTTCAGGGAGGCCCGCTAGGCCCAAAATGGGGAACAGGAGGGTTGTGCACACATGTGTGGTGGAGCGCGGGGGGTTGCGTGCGCATGTGTTGGGGCGGGGCAGCACAGGGGGGTCACGCACGCATGCGCAGGGGGTCGGGGCGCATGGGGGTATTGAATTATGGGTGTGGGCACGCGCGCATGCGCTTTCGGGACCCGAGGAAAAAAAGGTTCACCATCACAGCACTAGAGGGTCTCAGTAGCAAGGAAACTACTTTCGCCTTATGGCTGTGGAGTGTTAGATTCAGTTCCAAAAGATTGTGCACAGATGCAGCATTTGTCAGTTATTTGTTAAAGTGTTGTGCTGTTTCCAGGTTCACACATCATGAGACACTAACTGGTGCTGCATTCCTGCTTGTTTTTTGGTCCCTCTATTTATGAAATGCATGGTATAGAGTTGATTTCCAGACTAACTAAAATGCAATTTATAAAACAAACAAATGTACTTAAAAGGATGGAAGCCACATTCAAAATACAAAAAAGCTATATTATTTTTTGGGGAAAAAAATCATCTAAATGACTACAAATGCTGAAAGATTATCTTTTTCTATAAATGCCTCTGGGGCCTAGGAAATATCTTACTTTCAGAGTTTCTTTTCCTCCTCCTTGGGCAAAGCATACAATTGGAATCTTTCCTCCATAATTAGAATCTGAAAAACAAGTATATGACACATAAACAGATGGTTTTTAGCAATACTATAAATTTGCCTTATTTTAATTAACAGTGTATCAAAATCTGTATTCCAGTTTCCAAGTTTACTTTCACTGAAATAAGCCTCAGTATCCACATCAGATTGGCTAGATCAGGGGTGTCAAACTCAAGGCCCACGGGCTGAATGAGGTATATTTATTTATTTGTCAAATTTATATGCAGCATCTCACTTTCAGCAACTCTGGGCAATTTATGATCATATGCAGTCACATGATCATGATTTGGGCATTTGCCAAATGGCTTACAATTACAACTGTTGTAGCATCCCACAGTCATGTGATTGCCATTTGCAATCTTTCCTGACAGCTTTCCACAAACAATGGGGAAACCTGCAGGCGGTTGCAAGTCAATCCCGCAAGTTGCTCCTGATCCCACCACTTTTCCACCTGCCTGGGTTCCACAGTACCCACCCACTCATACTTTATGTGGGTGTCCATGCACCTGCCTACCCACCTGCACTCTGTAGCACCTTCCTGTAGCACCCATCCACCCACACTCAATAGTACCATCTGTGGTGCTTGCTTCCCCACATAACATAGCACCTGCCAGCCCATCCATGCTGTTTAGCACTTGCCTTGGCATTGGCCTTTCTTCCTGTAGCACTTGTCCACTAGTCTGCTTGCCTGGCCATCTATTCCTATGTTGTGGTCATGCAAGACCCTCGCTTAACAATCCATACAGTCCTGGGATTATGGCAACAATTGGCAGATATTTTAGCATCTCTGAGGCAGATTTACCCATTTAATCAGTTCATTTTATGTGAGAACATCCAAAATTAGCCAATAAACAAGGCTGAAGCAGGGACTCAACAAATAGATAATAAAATAAGGGTTATATAACCATTGGGAAATGATCACTTTTGCCATGTAAAAGTTGACCTGGAATGTAGCAGGTTATGAGTTATTTTCAGGGCTACCCTTTTGGACTGTTCCATTTTAAATGCAGATCTGATTTTGGAAAGCTGTGGCAAAATCCTGCATGATTATAATTTTAGAATAATCTTTAGAATAATCTTAGACAGATACTGTCTTCCCACCAGGAAAAGATTGGTAGCATTTTGCATGTAAAACCAAAATATTTTATCCTAATTTTGAAATAAAATCACTGTTTCACATAAATTTGGGAGTACAGCTAGTTCTATTATGATCATTTGTTCAGTGACTGTTCGTTATCCACTGATAATGAACAGTCTGCAAGAAAACAAGCAAGCTCAGAGAGCACTAAGGACCCCTCTAACATCTTCTTAAAAACCTCCAGTGATGGAGAACCCTCAACTTCTGGAGGCACGCTGTTCCACTAACTAATTGTTCTTACTGTCAGGAAGTTTCTCCTTAGTTCTCGGTTGGATCTCTCCTTGATCAGTTTCCATCCATTATTTCTTTTCCTGCCCGCAGGTGCTTTGGAAATATGTTGATCCCCTTTTCTCTGTGATAACACCTCAAATATTGGAGGACTGCTTTCATTTTTTTTAATAATTTTTTTTAAAAACAAACACACATACAAACAAACAAACAATGCATTTTCTCTGAACAGAGTATTGACCGGGTCAAAAAACTTGTACAGCTTATAACATCCCCAAACACAATTTATATATTTCAATGTATGCCATAATATTCTTTCTCTCTGTTTTTTTTTAAATTTTATTTTTTTCTTTCTTCTTTTCTACTATATAAACAATATTACCATTTGCCCTAACCCCAAACCTTTCTTATTCCCTTTTTCAAATTAAAACCCTTTAATTTAAAGACAATGCTGCATCCTTAATTCCTAATTTCTTATTATAATTTAATATTTTATCAGATGGACCTATAATAATATAATACTATCCAATTTACTCTCCAACCTCTTTTCCATTCATCTTCAAAAATAAATTTCTTTAGATTTGTTTTTCACATCTCCTTTTTCAACTATCAAACATCATCTTATAAACAATAATCAACATATTACTCTCACAAATATTAATCCAAATATAAGTCACTTATGACTGTAGGTATATTCAAACAATTTTAAGTATGTAACACATTTCCTTTTCTCCCTTCCATTTCATTCATCATATCATCTTATTCAAATATTGCAATTATACATAGTAATCATAATACAATTCACATATAAATATCATATTTCCCATCCTTCTTTCCATTAATTATTCCTTTAACTATTTTCTTTTGGTCCCCCCTGCACTCCACCTCTTAAAAATTTTCTCTCATCCTCCCATTCTCTTATCTTCCTTTTTTCTTTTTTTTTCTTTTTATAATTGTTATATTTTTTTCTTCTGTTTCTTTTCTCTAATATTAAAATCTCTTACTTGCCTAGTTTGCCCTGAAATCCCATCTGATCTCTTCCCTTTTTCCCTTTTCCTCTTTTTTATTTCCCCACTGTTAATCCCAGTGTAATCATTTAATTCTTTTGTACCTGGTCTCTTCCCCTTTTCTCCCTCGTTTCTTTCCAACCTCTCTATTTTTACCACTGTTAACCCCAGTGTAATCATTAACTTTCAAATTTTTTCCTACCCTTTTCCCTTTCCCTTTTCTTCCCTTTATTTGCTTCCTTTTTCTAGTTAATTTTCTCCTAACCCTTCTCTTTTTTGAATTATTACTCCCAATGTCATAATCAGTGTTTTTATCTTCAATGCTAAGTTCTTGCTTCTGTTTCATGGATTCTTTATCCATTTGGGTATGTTCTGGCACGATTTCTGGTTCATCAGACTTAAATGGTCCACGCATCGTTTCAATCATTTCTTTCAATTCAAGTTTAAATGATACATGCATCACTTTAATCATTTCAATTAGTTCCTGGGACATTTTGTTGTTTCCACGATGTTTTAACTTCAGTTTAGAGTTCTGTTAATCCTCCTTCTTTGGTTGCCGAGATCAAACAGCTTAAACGAAAACAAACCCTCCTTAAAACTTCTCACGGCTTGTAAATCAAGGACACTTTGTAGCTCTTTTTCCCCACCAGTAGATGTCTCTCTCCAATCCACAATTCCAATCAATGAAGTAACAAAATAATCAATTTCTATGTTAAATCCACTTTATAAATATTCCCCAATTTCCGTCTTCTTCTTCTTAATTTTATATTTCACAAATTCAAAATTAAAATCCAATTCCAAGTCCAATTGTAAACTTTCCTTTACAGGGCTTTTTTATTTTTTATTTTACACTTTCCTTTGTTCTTCCTTCAACAATCAAAATTTTTTTAAAGTTATTTCCAATCTTCTTACACAACTGCTTTCTTTCGGGTTTCTTATAATCCTTTAATTATCTCCCTCTCCATTCTGGGCTGGTGTTTAAACTTCTGCTTTGTTCGTCTACCTCCATTAACATTCCTCCCACGCCAATTAGCTGCTGTTTCCTCACCGGGGACAGCTTTTAAAATTTTTTAAAAAGTTTCTTTTTTACCTGTGAGTTGGCCAATCACTCACCCGGTATCAGTACTCTGTCCAAATCACCGCTCCTGCACAAAACTTATTCCGGTTGCCCCAGCTTCATGATGGCCGCCATGACCATCGCACCCGCCGCCGGATTGAAAAGTTTCCCTCTGACCTCCGAGGAACTTGCCTGTTCCTCTTGGTCTTCCGAGGTGCCTCTCCTTCTTCTCCATCCCTACAGGACGAATCCGGTCTGAAGAACCCCCCCCCCCCAGTGGCTTGTCAGCCTGGATTTTCGCCGGGCTCATCAGAGCCCGCTATTTCCAGACTGTCTTGCCGCAACGCTTCCAGTCGAATCCGAGGACTGCTTTCATGTCACCCCTAGTCCTTCTCTTCATTAGACTAGACATTCCCAGTGTCCACAACTGTTCATTGTATGGTTTAGCCTCCAGTCCCCTAATCATCTCTGTTGCTCTTCCATGTACTCTTTTTAAAGTCTCAACATATTATTTGAACAGAACAGAATAACAGAGTTGGAAGGGACCTTGGTGGTCTTCTAGTCCAACCTTCTCTTCTCAAGCAAGAGACCTTAAACCATTTCAGTTGAATGACTGTCCAATTTCTTCTTAAAAGCCTCCAGTGACAGAGCACCCACAACTTCATAAGGTAAGCCATTCCACTGGTTAATTGTTCTGACTATCAGGAAATTTGTCCTTAGTTCTAGGTTGAGTCTTTCCTTGATTAGTGTCATCCATTGCTTTTGTCTTGCCTTGGAAAGTAGGTTGATCCTCTCTTCTTTGTTGTAGTCTCTCAAATATTGGAACACTGCTATCATGTTACCCTTAGTTCTTCTTTTCACTGGATTAAACATACCCAATTCCTGCAATCATTCTTCATATATTTTAGTCTCCAGCCCCCTAACCATCTTTGTTGCACTCTTTCCAGAATCTCGACATCTTTTTTTATATTGTGGTAACCAAAATTAGATACAATATTCCAAGTATGGTCTTACCAAGGCATTATAAAGTGGTACTAACACTTCTCCTGATCTTGATTCTATCCCTCTGTTGATGCAGCCTAGAACTGCATTGGTTTTTTTCTGGCATCTGCAGTACACAGTTGTCTCATATTTAAGTGGTTGTCCACTAGAACTCCTAGATCCCTCTCACAGTTACTGCTGTTGCCAGGTACCCCCTATTCTATATCTATGCATTTTTCTTGCCTAGCTGTCAAACCTTACTTTTCTCACCACTGAATTGTATTTTGTTGGATAGGGCCATTATATGTCCACAGCATTTCCCTGGTCCATTAATTTAGTCATTTTGTCAAAGAATGCAGTAAGGTTTGTGTGGCATGATCTGTTTTTGACACACCCATGTTGATTTCTAGTACGGTAATAACTTTGCTTCTTTCTATATTTTCACAGATCCATTGCTAGATTATCTTTTCCAGGATCTTCCCAAGTATTGATGTCAGGCTGATTGGTCTATATTTCCTGGATCCATTTTTCCTCCTTTTTTGAAGATGGGAATCAGATCAGTTCTTTTCCAGTCCTCTGGTAGTTTCCCCGGTGCCCCAGGATCTTTGAAAGATATAATTCAGAAGTTCCAAGATCACATCCGCCAGAAGCCAGCTCCTTCAGAACTCTGGGATGTAATCCATCTGGTCTTGATGATTTGAACCCATCGAGAGTGGATAGATGTTCTATCATTTTGTTGCCTATTTTGACTTGTATTTCTAAACTGTCTTTTGCAGTAGTTTTTCATAAGTTGGACTGTTTTTTCCTTTACCGTAAAGGCAGATGCAAAGACTGAATTAAGCAATTCCACTTTTTCCCTGCTGCCCATCACTTCCTTGCCATCTTCTCCAAAAAATTTTATTTTTATTTCCATATAGACATTCACATATTTATCAGCTCATTTCTCCTTTCATTCTTTTATACACTCATTACATATTTTATACATATTTCTTATATTTATCTTATTACATTATTTAATTCAGGGTTGCTTTTTTTTCATCCCCTTTCCTTCTTACAGCCCCTCCTTCCATTTCTTCCCTCTCCCTCCTTCTCCTCCTGAACTACTTTCCTTCCCTCTCTCCTCTCCTCTTCTCTACTTCCCCTCCTACTCTCTCTCCTCATCTCCATCCCTCTCTTCCCTCCTCTTCTTACTTTCCTTCTTCTCACTCCCCTCCTTTCTTTCTTCTATGCTGAACTTTCTCCATTCTGGGATGAACTTCCAGCAACCCTGAGTTCCTTTATATAATCTTACTTTTATTCCTAGTTTGTCCCTTTAATAATCTTTTAACTCAATTTTTTAAATTTATGTGTTTGTCATTCAATACATTTACAGTTTATGATTTTCCCCCCTCTTT
>QLTV01001311.1:545707-558899 GCA_003457575.1 Thermophis baileyi
TCGGCTTCTTCGGCAGTGAGGTACCACTCATGTAGGTGATTCGGTGCCCCTCTGGCCACGCAGGCATTGTATAACTCATCACTCAGTCCATCCTTGAAACAGCTTACCAGAATGTCTTCTGGCCAATTCACTCGACATGCGAGGTCCCGGCATTCTTCAGTATACTCTGCCACTGGCCGTCGTCCCTGCTTCACCACCTTAATGCGGTCGCGTGCTTTGCGATCTGCAAGTGGGTCCTCGAAACGTCGGCGCAGGGCCATCATGAAACGGTCAAAGTTGCGCAGTTCTGGTGCGTCAGCGTTATGTAAGGTCACCATCCATCTAGCAGCCACTCCTCCCAGGGCTAGGGTAACAACTCGCACTCGGGATCCTTGTGTTTGGAAATCACGCCCGTATTCTTGCATGTAGGTGAGTACGTGTGCCACAAAGAATCCTAATTGTTGTGGATGCCCATTAAACTTCACCCCAAGGGGGGGAGTTTTCCTTTCCAGTTGGGGGCTTGGGGCTGGTTGGGGATGGGCGTCAGTGCACGTGCTACCTCGGGAAAAGGGTTTGCTGGGTCCTCTGCTGCGCCATCTGCTTGATTGGCTATCTCCAGAGGGAGGGTGGCCCCCCTGGCCTCATCAGCAGTTGCTGTGCTCCCAGTGCTCCTTGGCTGTCGTTCTGGGGCCCCTCGGATGTTGAGATTTTCCAAAGTTTCCATCACCAACTGGGCTATATGTCTCTTCAGACGATCCTCTCTCAGCAGTGCTTCGGTTAATTCCTCCTGGTCGGAGAGGGTTTCTAGCTCCAATTTCCACCCCGGTTTTCGATTTCTGCGGTTGAGGGTGACTCCTCTGTTTCTTCCATCCCAGCTGTCTTTCTTCCCGATGCCAATTGACCAGCAGGGCTTTTCAGGATCCTCCAGAGTTACCTCATCCTCTCCGATGGGAAGCAAGGAGCAGGCGTCCAACTGGGAGATGGTTCATGTTTCCCCCCAGCATTCAGCTTCTCCCTGTTCCCTGCTTTGTTCGGACATGGTTTGCAGGGTCCCCTCAGTAGAGTGAAGATTGCTTCTCTGGGTTCACCGTTCTGCAGACGTTGCTTTCTGTAAGGATCGCCTCTCCGGCTAACTTAAGAAAGCGAGAACTTCTGAAATAATGTATTTCAAAAGGATCTTTTATTAAGCAGAAGTGAAAGCATTCAATTCTGAATTGAAAGCATTCAACGTCTGAATACCCTTAGGCAAAGCAGGTAGAGTTAAAGCAGTAGAGACCCCTCCCATTAGCCAGAATGCAGATTCTAGCCAATACACAAGTGTGAAAATGTTTTCTTTATCAGCTGCTCTGGGAACCGGATAAACATACATTTCTCTGACCATCTTTTGTTATCCATTGAAGTGAAACATCCCACATTGCCCCTCATAAACCTTCTCCAAAAGTGAAGAGATCTCAGGATGCTTGGCGCCCGGGTATAAGTTGTAAACCGTCAATTGACACAGGCAATGCTAATAAATCGAACCCAACTGAATGGTACGATCACTCTTTGGGATCTGACACTCAGTGTCTTCGGGCCCGTGGAAGGGTTCCCCCTGCTGGTTATAGCAGATGCGCAAAAGCCCCATCCTCCAGTTCACATTAGGGTTCCATTTACGGAGCCAGGGTAGCCCAAGTATAAGGGGTCGTTCCGTCCCTGGGGCCACTATAAAACTCAGAGTCTCTTTGTGGTCCCCCATCCTCATTTCAACTGGTTCAGTCACAAACTGGGCGCCCCCCCCCAGCTACTGACCCATCCAACTGGCAGAAGGCAATGGGCACTTTCATAGAATTCAGTCTCAATCCCATTTTATCCACCACCTCTGGGCTGATTACACATCTAGTACACCCAGAATCCAAAAGGGCCAGCATCTTCCCCTGGGCACCGGATGATGGCGCCCGCAGTTCTACTGGGATGATCAGGGGCCCCGCGCGCTGACTTACCAGGGGGTCGTCGTCGGAGTCGCTGTCCCCTGGGGTGGTCGGAGTTCCCAGCTCCTCCAGGCCTGGAGGGGTGAACTCAATGACTTCCACGCCTTTCAAAGCCGTTTCGCGGGTTTTTGCTGCTGGCTTGTCAAACTTTTTTCCTCCAGCATGGGTCGTCCTAGGGACAGGCTTGGTGAAACATTCGGCAGCTTGGTGCCTCTCTTTTCCACATCTGAAGCATGCTGATGATCTGGGCTTTGATCCTGACCCCCCTCTTGCCATCCTAGGGGCTTCTTTCGGTGCGGAGGGGAAAGGCTTGCTCCAGCTGCGACCTCCTCTGTATCGATCTCTGGCCAGGTCAATCTCCACCTCAGCTGCCATCACATACCAACGTTGTAGGTCCTTGGGGGTGCCTTGAGAACAACAGCCTTGGTAAACGTCCTCATTGAGACCGTCCTTGTAGCACTCCATCAGGACCTCGGCGGACTACCCCCGCATATAGACCAACAACTGGTGAAACTCCTGGGTGTATGCAGCCACCGATTTCCTCCCCTGGGTCAGGGGTTTCATTCTGGTTCTAACTTTACGTTCAGCCAGGAGGTCATCAAAACGCACCCGGAGGGCGGCCATAAATGCATCATAATTCCTCATCACAGGGGAATCCTCATTATGGAGGGCCACCATCCACTCAGCAGCGGTCCCTTCTAGGGTCATGGTGACACACCTAACTTTAGCTGTTTCTGTGGGGAAATCTTCTCCATACTCCTCCATATGATTCCAAACCTGGGTCAGGAAGAAACCCAAAGCCTTGGGATCCCCACTGTATTTTACTCCCCCCGGTGGAGGAATCTTTGGAACCCGACGCCTGCGGGGGACCCCCCCCCTTGCGGGGGGGGGGGTTAGGCTGCTGCTGCCGCTTGCATTCCTGCTGCCCCTGCCGGGTCTGGCTGGGCTCCCGGGGTTATTTCAGGGATGGCTAAGGTCCCCTCCTCTTCCCCCAATCCTTCGGCTTCCCTCCTCGCAGGGAATGCATACCTTTCACGCCCCCTCCAACTATCCAGCACTTCTTTCAGCAGATGCAAAGCTTGAGTCAGCAGGAGGTCTTCTTTGTCCTCCTCCTGCCAGGCCGCCTCACCTTTTCGGTGCCTAGCTGCAGTTACTCCAGAGGGAAGTTCCTCCAAGGCGTCTAGACGCCCCATGCCCAGCGACCATTTGGCTCTCACTGACTTCACTTCGACCTGTGGCTCACACAGCCACTTCGACTGCTCCCAGCCACGACAGGACTGGGGGGGGGGACCCGGCCGCTCCCTGCTCCTCCTGGTTGCTGCCTTGGCTAGACATATTTTGCTTAACCACCTCGGTAGAGGGTCTTCTCCGGGGTGGCTAATAAAGCAGATCTTGCTTAATGTCAGGTGTGCTTCCGTTCAAGATCCAGGAAAGAAAGATCCCAACTCCATAATGATAGAGAAGAGTACTTTTACTAGATGAGAACTGATAGCGACACAAAGAAAACAAGATCTGAAGCAAAACGCGCGAAAAAGCATATAGAAATAATCCCAAATCCCTCCCCTCATAACCCCCCGGGGTATTCATCCAATCCCAGTGCCCCCCAGGTGTCATGTGGGCACGTCTTTGAACGAAGCCTCCGCAGATGGCCGTTGACCTTGAGCAGGCTGTAAACATGTCCATCCAGCCCGGCCGTTAGTGATGAGAACTCCCCTCCCTAAACTCCTTATCAGACACATTTAGAGACATCTCCAGTACAACTTCCCCCCTCCTCCCAAATACCTAACCTTCCCCCCTCCCCCCGTTTTATGGCAGCCGAAGCAAGCAGGCAGCATGGAGGCTGACATTGACTATGTCGGCTTCGTATAAGGAGAATCTGTATAAAATGTATTACCGTTGGCACCTGGTACTGGCTAGACTAGCTAAAATATATCCAAACTTAAGCCCAAGATGCTGGAAGTGTAAGCAAGAACAAGGCACATATTATCACATGTGGTGGTCCTGTCCAGAGGCAAAGAGATACTGGAGTAAAATAAGAATATGGCTTCAAGAAATAACAAATTTGCAAATCAAATTTAAACCAGAGATGTATCTGCTAGGGATCATTAGAGGGTCATGGGTTAAAGAAATCCAATATCTCATAATACATATTGTGACAGCAGCCAGAATAGCCTTCGCACAAGCATGGAAATTGGAAAGTTGCCCCCCGGAAAATATGATAATAAAGAAAATAATGGAATGAGCAGAAATGGTAAAATTGACGCTAGAATTACAAGATCGTGAAGAAAAATAATACTATATGGTATGGGGAAAACTGTATAACTGGTTAGAAAATAGAAAAAATAACTAAATGTCTATATAAATGTAAGTGTAAATATCGCACACAATGTAAATGTGATGGAATAATATATGTAAATAACCAAATAGATGTTGATGTCACAGGAGTGAAGAATATGAACGTGTATATATGTTTTTAAAGTTAAAATTTAATAATTAAAAAAAAAAGAATTGTCTTCACCTTTGATCATTGAAGACAAGGAACATTGCCTGTTAAATTTTAAAATGGAAGAGGAAACAGTCAAGGAGACAATGGTAATTTGGGCCCAAAATTTTGGATATACTATTGAATTGGAATATTGGGATAAAATATGGGAGAAAATTTATAAATTAACAATGGCAGCAGCGTATAAAGAAAATATTTACAAAATGTTTTATCGATGGCACCGTTGGCAAAAACGTTTCCTAATAGACCGGCAAATTGTTGGAAATGTAACCATGAGCAAGGGACGTACCAGGGGTGAAATGCTCCCGGTTCGGGCGTGCCTGCCGGTGGTCAGAGAGCCGGTAGCGATGGCAGCGCGAGGCTTCGCCCACCCGCCCGGACGGCGCCATTTGGGTTCTTTTACCCTCTGCGCATGCGCAGAATGTGCATGTGCAAAGGGTAAAAGAACCCAAATGGTGGTGTCCGGGCAGGTGGGCGAAGCCTCATGCTGCCGTCCCTACCGGCTCTCTGACCACCGGCAGGCACGCCCAAACCGGGAGCATTTCACCCCTGGGACGTACTACCATATGTGGCCAAAGGCGAAGAATTATTGGAAGAAAATTAAAAAATGGTTGAAGAAATTATAGAACAAAAAATAGAGATGAAACCAGAGCTGTTTTTATTAGGAATCATAAAAGGAAATATAAACAAAAAACCCCAATACATTATGCTCCATATAATAACTGCAGCCAGGATCATATTTGCCCAAAACTGGAAATTAGAAAATGTCTCCTCAAGCACAATGATAATAAAAAAGGTGCTAGAATGTGCAAAAATGGATAAATTAACAATGGAACTACATGACAGAGAGGAAACTGATTATTACAAGATATGGAATAAATGGTACAACTGGCTCGAACATAAAAGCAAAATCAATGCATAAAAACTACACAAAATATGGGTTAGAACGAAACCGTATATTTAGATATATAGATATTTATGTGTATAGTGCATTACAATATTCCAATCATGAGATGACTAAGGACTGAAGGGGCGTTGGTCTTACCTGATACGCTCCTTCTTGTAGGGTGGAGATAGCATCTAGGAATGGGTTGTCCTCGTCCGTTCATCCAATAGGACTGAGTCTTTTAAGCTGATTATTCCTGCCTGTGTGCCGGGAGCCCCAGCTTCATGAAGGCAGAAGACTGACTCAACGTGTGGTGCTGCTGACAGATATGTACCTCTCTCACGATGGTACAAAAGGAAAGGTTAGTACAAAGAAAAAGGGACACAGGCATGGACCAGGACCAGAGAGCAACCAGGGCAGGGCTAGATGCTATCTCCACCCTACGAGAAGGAGCGTATCAGGTAAGACCAACGCCCTTCTCCATAGAGGGTGGAGCTAGCATCTAGGAATGGGACATACCAAAGCCGTGTGTCCGAGGGTGGGCTGGTCCTGGGGCCAGAGACATTACTGTGAATGCACCTGTTGAAGAACCCTGCGGCCGAAGGCTGCATCCGCCGAAGCGAAGGCGTCAATCTTGTAATGTCTTATGAAGGGCGATGGAGAAGCCCAAGTAGCCGCTCTACAGACCTCCTCGATGGAGGCTTGGGTCACCCAGGCCGCCGTCGTTGCCGTGCTGCGAGTGGAATGCGCCGTCACTCAGGAGGGGTGGGGAAGAGAACTTAGATCATACGCCTTGGCGATGGTGCCCCTCAACCAACGCCCAATGGTAGAGGGGGACACTTTGTGGCCCATTGTGGATGGCAGGAAGGAAACAAATAGAGACTCTGTTCTACGGATCTGAGACGTGCATTGAATGTAAATTCGCAGAGCCCTGCGGATGTCCAACTTGTGCCATCTTTGTTCCAGTGGATGGGAAGGGTTAGGACAAAAATTAGGGAGGATGACCTCCTGGGCCCGATGGAACCAGGAATTGATCTTGGGAAGAAAGGAAGGGTCCAAGTAGAAAACCACCCTGTCCAGGTGGAATATGCAAAGGTCCTTTTGCACAGAGAGTGCAGCGAGTTCCGAGATCCGTCTGGCGGAGGTGATGGCTACCAGGAAGGCAACCTTGCAGGTGAGGACAGAGGGAAGCCTCGTGTAAGGGTTCATATGGTGCCATTAGAGAGTTAAGAACCCTGGACAGATCGCAGTTAGGGTATCTGTGGATGACAGGTGGACACAGATTGGTGGCCCCACGGATGAACCTCCTCACCGTGGGATGTAAGGCCAGTGACTCCAGGGAGCCACAGGATAACACTGAGGACAAGGCCGCCACCTGCCTCCTGATTGTGTTAGGAGAGAGCCCCTTGTCCAGGCCCACTTGAAGAAAGTCAATGATGTTGCCAATGGAGAGTTGTACTGGTGAGTAGCCCTTTGTCGCGCACCACGCGCAGAAGGCCTTCCAGGTGGCGGAGTATATATGTTCAGTGGAAGGTTGCCTGGATGCCTGAATGGTTTTGATGGCCCTGGCGGAGATGTCCTGGCACCTTAGGGCGCACTGCTCAAGTGCCAAGCAGTCAGATGGTACCACCTGGGATCCGGATGGAGCAGCGTCCCCTGGCTGAGTGCAGACTCGGTGGCTGGTATCTGCCAGGGCTATGATATTGACAGGGATATTAGATCCGCAAACCAGGCTCTCCTGGGCCAATGGGGGGCCAGGAGCAGGACCTCCATCCTCTCTTCCAGGATCTTGGTGATGACTCTGGCCAGTAGGGGAAGAGGAGGAAAGGCATAGAGTAGGCCGGGAGGCCAGCTGCAGTGAAGGGCGTCCATCCCCTCCGTGCCCTGGTTCTTGTACCGCGAGAAGAATCTCAGGAGCTGAGCATTATCCGGGTTGGCAAACAGATCGACCTGTGGAAGACCGAAACGACATGTCAGCTCGTGGAAGATATCTGGATGCAGACGCCACTCTGCGTGGTCCACGTCTGACCGACTGAGCCAGTCTGCCTGGATGTTGGACTCCCCGGGGATGTGTGCAGCCGAGACGGAAAGCAGATGGCGCTCCGCCCACAGACCCAGTCTCTTGGCCTCCCACATGAGGGAACGAGATCTTGTACCCCCCTGCCTGTTAATGTGGGCCTTCACGCTCACGTTGTCAGTGAGCACCAGGATGTGTCTGCCGGATGTCAAATGTCGCAGTTGCTTCAGGGCCAGGTAGACAGCTTGTAACTCTAACCTGTTGATACTGTGACTCGCTTCTGCTCTGGTCCAGTGGCCCTGAACCATCACAGTCTGGGAGTGGGCCCCCCAACCTGACAGACTAGCGTCCGTAGTGACAGCGAGCCTTGCCGGCTCGTGGAAGAGACACCCTTTGGAGAGGGCCCCAGAGGACCACCAGAGGAGGGAGCGGCACACCTCTGATGGGAGGAGAACCTTCACTGTCGAGGAAGCCCGCCCTGACCTCTGAAATGGGAGAAGAAACCATTGGAGGTCTCTGGAGTGTAAACGTGCCCAGGGAATGATCGATATGCACGAGATCATTTTACCCAGGAGCGTGGAGAGAGATTGCAAAGGGACCCTACACTGAGTCCTAATCATGGAGACTAGGTTTGTTATACCATCCTGTTGCTCCTGGGAAAGGTACACCTTACACTCCTGAGAGTCCACAATGGCCCCTAGGTGGTTTAGGCGAGTAAGTGGAGACAGGTGACTTTTTTCCATATTAATGGAGAACCCAAGTCGCCTAAGGATAGACATGGTCACTTGGACGTCCCGCAGCGCTTGGTGCCTGGACGGGCCCTGAATCAGTATGTCATCGAGGTAGCATTGGATGCGAATGGGAATGCCCCTGAGGTGTGCTGCCACGACTACTAGGACCTTGGTAAATACCCTGGGGGCTGAGGATAGACCGAACGGAAGGGCAGCATATTGGAAGTGCAATCCTGCATAGCAGATCCTGAGATATTGACGGTGAGATGGTCGAATTGGAATATGCAGTTACGCTTCCGTAAGGTCTATTGAGGCAAGGAAATCTCCCCTCCGTACGCTACCAAGAATAGTTGCCAATGAGTGCATCTTAAACCGCCTGTAGCGAATGAGGCGGTTGAGGCATTTTAGATCAAGAATCACCCTCCACCCCCCTGAGGATTTTGGAACCACAAAAAGGATGGAATAATACCCCTGCCCAATTTGGTCCGCAGGCACCCTCTGGATGGCTTGAATGTCCAGGAGGTGGGCGATGGCTGAATCCATTAGGACCTGTTTAGCGGGATTCTTGGACACAGGGCAACGAAGGAAAAACCTCGGGGGAGCGGAAAGAAATTCAATGGAGAGACCAGATCGAATGGTCTCCCGGACCCAGGCGTCTGATGTAATCTCCTCCCATCGGCCAGCATAGAGGGCCAGGTGGCTGCCGATGAGAGGGACAGACGGAGCCTCACTTGGAACGTCGGAAGGGATGACCGCTGCCCCCACGAAATGGCCGCTTGAATGGCCCGCCCTTGCTAAATCTGTCTGAACCCTGTCGAAGCCTGCTCCCATACTGACCTTGGGGCCTGGGGGAGAACCCTGAAGAATCGGAGGCCTGAAAGGACCGCCTCTGATAAGGCATGTAGCGGAAGGACCCTCTCCTGGAGGAGGGCAGAATCTTCCTTTTGTTCCTGGACTCAACGAGGATTGGGTCCAGGGACTCTGCAAAGAGCTGCTGACCCTTGAAAGAAGAGGAGGCCAGGCGCCACTTGTGTCGGGTGTCTGCCTGCCACTGCCGCAATGAAAGCATACGCTGGGCCACCACAGAGGAACCGAAGGCCCAGGAGGAAAACCTAGCAGCTTGGAGGGTGGCATCCAGTGAGAATTGGGCCACAGCCAGGAGCTTGTTGATGTCCTGGTGAGAGCGTACGTCTTCGGCGGGGATTCTCTCTTGAAGTTGCTGAAGCCAGATGAGCGAAGTACGGGTGAAGAACGACGCTGTTGTCGAGGCACGAACCGACCAGGCAGCCGCCTGATGTGTCTTCAGGAGAGCTTGCTCCGTCCTCCTGTCCTCGGGCTTGAGGAGCTCCTCTGATGTGCCCGGCATGGAGGTGGCCGAATGAATGGCCGTGATTGGGGCATTCACCGAAGGCAGTTGCAGAGACTCCACCAATTCCTGCTGTACGTTGAAGTACCTCTTGTCCACTGACGATGGAATGGGACCTGAAGCAGGGGCGGCCCACTGCTGGCGAACAGCATCCAAGAAGAGAGGAAGAGATGGAATAACATCGAGCTCAGCCGTTGGTTCCACGAACAATGGATCAGTGATAGTACGTGGGACAGCAGTGGAAGATGGAGGAGGGTTGAGATTGGCGGAGGCCTTGGCCTTGAACAGAAGAGATTTAAACAGCGCTGGCTGGAAGAGAGTCAATACCTGAGGCGGTTCAACAATCAGACCCTCATCCTCCGAGAGATCAAGGCCCAAATGACCCTCGTCCTCCAACACATCTGAGCCAGAACCGGCAGAGCGCTCCGATGCCACATAGCCAGAGGCCCTGACACTGGTGCCTGGGGCAAACCGGTCCTGGTCCTCGCCAAAGAGACGAGTTCCACCAGAATACACTGAGGGGGACCCCCCAATTGATGCATGCCCTCTGCAATGCCCTTACTGATGGCCGCTGAGATCACAGCCTGCATCTCAGCCAACATTGCAGGCCCTTGGGGGCCAGAAGGACCAGGTTGGTCGGGGTCACGAGAACCTGCAGCAGTTGGAGTGCCAGAGGCAGAAGGTTCTGCCCTGGGGATGGCCCCAGGTTGGGCTACTGAGGATTCCGCCAGTATCCCCCAGACCTCCGAGGGAGCCACTTGGATCTGATGCTGGTCCAATGCTAATTGGTCTGAAGGCAACCCTGAGATCAGAGACAGAGTCGGGGCTTCATCGCTACTGGGCCGAGGAACAGAGGATTTGCCTGACTGAGCGCACAACTTATCTAGTGCTCTGTCCCTGTGACGTTCATCCCGCTCAGCAGTTCTGGATCCCCTAGTCTGAGGATGGAGGCTGTTGGAATCCTTATGAGAGCTGGATGGCCCAGGTTTGTCTAGATTGGCCTCAGGCCGAAAGGTATGCTTTGATTTGCTGGACTGCTTGCCACCTTTTTTGGCCTTATTAGGCTTGTCAGCTCAAGAGCTCATTGTGATTGCAGGTGAGATAAGGGAACTCACGTCCCTTGAGAATCTGTTAAAAGAAGGTGGCAATGTTATTCAGTGATTTGTGCAAAAACAGATTCCTTTGTTCACACACACACACACACACACACACACACACACAAACACACACACACATATTATTATTATTATTGATCTTTTTTGGTAATTATGTTATTATAATTAATTTGCCTTGTATTATATGGGCACCTGCTGGTTACACCCAGGAATCAGCATGACAGGCAGGCCAGAAAGGTCAGAAAAGATCCCCAATAATCAAAAAAGAAGAAAAGAAGGTGAAAATCGCCTGTCAGGTGTGCCTCCATTCAAAATCCAGCTCCCCTCATAAGCCAAGGTGGCGCAGTGGTTAGAGTGCAGTACTGCAGGCTACTTCAGCTGACTGCTAGCTGCAGTTCGGCGGTTCAAATCTCACCGGCTCAAGGTTGACTCAGCCTTCCATCCTTCTGAGGTGGGTAAAATGAGGACCCAGATTGTTGGGGGCAATATGCTAACTCTGTAAACCGCTTAGAGAGGGCTGTAAAAGCACTATGAAGCGGTATATAAGTCTAAGTGCTATTGCTATAACCCCCCGGGCTATTCATCCAATCCCAGCACCCCCCCGATGTCATGTGGGCACAATATCCAGTGGAGCGTCCACAGCTGGCCATTGACCTTGAGTAGGCTGTAAATATGTCCATCCAGCCTGGCCGTACGTGATGAGAACTTTCCTCCCTAAACCCCTAATGTAGAGACATCTCCAGCACAGCTTTCCCCCCTCCCAAATACCTAGCCTTCCTTCCTCCCCCCATTTCTATGGCAGCCGAAGCAAGCAGGCAGCGTGGAGGCTGACATTCGGCCCACCTGCAGTAGGGACGTTAGTCCTAGGGAAACACAGAACATACAGAAAAAATACAAAAATATGTAAATACAATAACAAACCCACATTTACGGTTTATCAGGGTATTTGGAACGGAAGAACTGAATCAATCTAGGGGCTCTGGTATCTCGTTCATTCACCCATTCAGAATGAGAGGAAGGGAAGTGCTTCCAGGCTACCAAATACTGTACTTTGCCCCTATGTTTTCTAGAGTCAAGGGTTTCTTTAACTTCAAAATGCTGTTCACCTTCAATAAGCAAAGGCACGGGGGGAGAGGCCGGGGTTGGCCAAAGGGAAGAGGTCTGTTCGGGCTTCAAAAGGCTGTCATGGAAAACAGGGTGAATTCTGGGTGTTCTGCCCCAGCGACGAGCCACCAATAATACGCACACACAAACTGCAAAACACTGTTCATTTACTAGTAATAAAGGTTTCCTAATAACTTCTTAGGAGTCGTTGAAAACAAAATAAAGGCAGAAGAGTCTTTTTCAAACCCCCGCTGTTAATGTATAGTCTTAACAGCTGGCCGGAGTCCAAGGGATAATGAGCAGGTCTTACTGTATCTGGCAATACTTCCAGAGCTAGGAATGCAGGAAACAAGACTTGTACTGGAACAACCGAGCAGACTGGAGTCACAAAGATCAAGAGTAATAATAAACGTTGTTTCCTGCAACAAGGCTCAGTGTGGTCAGGGCTTAAATAGTCTAAGGGTGTGGCCACTTAGCCTGCAGCTCTACTCTCGAGGAGACCTCCTCCTGAGTAGCCACTCTTGTCTTCTAGCAGCCCTGCGTGCCCAAGCATTGAGAAGAAGAGGCTCCTCCTCTTCTTCTTTGGCCCTGATGGGCTCCTCAGGAGGTACAGAAGGCCCTGGTTGACTCTCAGCCTCTGGCACCGAGTCCTCTCCAACCTCCTCGCTCTCTGACTCGGGTGCCAGGTGCCGACGGTACCTCGCCACAACTGCCTCATCGTCCTCGGGATCCATGATCAACTGCACGGGTCGCTGGCGGGCCACAACAAAGGGTTTTTGGAAGCTCTAATTGTACAGCCACTGGATTAACAGTTTTCACAATGGGAAAAGGTCCCACATACTTAGGGCCAGGTTTCTTTGACTTCTGTGTAGTCTGTAAGTACTTAGTCGACAGGAAAACCCTATCACCGACTCGCTATTCCCTTGGGTTAACCCTTTTCTTGTCAGCCTGTTTTTTATGGGCTTGGTGAGCTTCGTCTAATGTTTTACGAGTCACGGGCCAGATCACTTGAAGCTGTTCAATCCACTCCCTTAAAGAGGGAATCTGAGGTTTCTCCTGAGGTAGTTCAGGGATGGGTACAAAGTCTTGACCATAGACCACCCTGAATGGGTTAAATCCTGTACTACTATGAACAGAATTATTGTAAGCAACCTCGGCGAAGGGTAGCAAGTCAGCCCAATTATCTTGTTGGTAATTAACATAACACCTGAGGTATTGCTCCAGGACTGAGTTAGTTCGTTCACATGCCCCATTCGTTTGGGGGTGATGGGCGGAGCTTAAGCCCTGGGTGGAGCCTAACAAAGCCAGGAACTCCTTCCAAAACTGGGATGTGAATTGGACTCCTCTGTCCGAGATTATTCGTTCAGGGACACCATGCTGAATAAATAATTTAGCTAACATCTTTGCTGATGGGATCTTGGAGCAGGGCACAAAATGGACCTGTTTAGAAAACAGGTCTGTGATTTTTTTCCTAGCAAACCTTATATGCACTTCTCTAGGTAGGTGGTGGCGTTTGTCATAATT
>QLTV01001311.1:565849-581337 GCA_003457575.1 Thermophis baileyi
AACTATACACAAGAACAGTTTTCCCCCGAACGCCATCACTCTGCTAAACAGATAATTCCCTCACCACTGTCAAACTATTCACCAAGGCTGCATTACTATTACTGTTAGATTTCTCATAATTCCTATCACCAATCTCCTCCCACTTATGACTGCATGACTGTAACTTGGTTGCATGTATCCTTACGATTTATATATTGATTGTTTCCCAGTATGATTTTATTGCTTATTTGTACCCTATGACTATCATTAAGTGTTGTACCTTATGATTCTTGATGAATGTATCTTGTCTTTTTATGTACACTGAGAGCATATGCACCAAAGACAAATTCCTTGTGTGTCCAATCACACTTGGCCAATAAAGAATTCTATTCTATTCTATTCTATTCTATTCTATTCTATTCTATTCTATTCTATTCTATTCTATTCTATTCTATTCTATTCTATTCTATTCTATTGAAAGTGAAACTACTCAGGCAAGTTTTCATTCCCAGACATTGTTTGGGAATTTGTCTATCTACTTAGCCTTGATTAAATTGCTATAATCTGTGTATGTGTTGAATGTGAAACCTGAAACAGGATCCTTTAAATATGGTCTGCTACACTAGTTCTTGCCTGATGGTTTTACTTTTCCTATTTGTGTGCATAACTTATTCAGCCATCTTTATTTGACTCCCCTTTAACCCATATAATATTGTTACTGATTTGAACCCACATCTGCTTCTTGGCCGTAATAAAGAATTTGATAGATTTTATTTTAAGGGTTTTAGAGCTTGTCCTTGAGCATTTTTAATTTATATTATTTTTAATTTTGATTTTACTTGTTTCCCATTCCAGCTACTGTATATATAGATGGGCAAGCACAGTGTGGTCAGAAGATAGGGCACTTGATAAAACACAAATCAGTCTTAAATCCAACAAGAGCTTTCAAATACAACAAGATTAACAAGATTAGAGCTATAAAATGCAATTTTTATAAAAAGGTGGAAACTGAAAATTAATAAGGAATTGTGATATTTTGCTTGCTAGCCTGCAGTAATGACATGAAGTAACTGTTGATTTAACTATGCTACTATGAAATCCTCAGAGTGAGTTCCCCTGTCATAAGAATCTCTAGGTGGCAGTGGGATGGTGGCTCTTTTGCTTCAGTTAGATTGGCGCTTACAGCCATGCTCAGGGTTTCCTTGCTCCATACAGCTTCCTCTCCAGATCCCTCCTATTTCAATGTCAGTAATCTCCAAGTGGCCTCAATGACTCTCAGAAAGGGTGCTAATGTCCATATGATTGCAAGGAATATAATTCCTTCCATTCTCCACCATTCAGTCAGAAATGAAGAAGCTTCTTGCATGAGAAGCGAAACATCTTCAAGGAAAAACAAAGAAAGTCCATTTGCCTCTTGAAAAAGCACCTGTGGGTTAGTAAACATTTCACATCTAAATATGATCCCAAGTATGTGAATAGAAGCCCAGGGGTCGGCAACCTTAAACGCTCAGAGAGCCATTTGGACCCGTTTTCCACAGAAAAGAAAACACCGGGAGCCACAAAACTCTTCCCGTGCCTGACTATTTCCTGAGCGGCCACAAAACTAGCATATATAGTTGAATTAAAGATTCTGTTTTCTTCTAAAACTTTTCTTTTCTTGGATTTATCCATGGTTGGCCTACTGGGGGTCAAAAAGCTTAATAAATTGCACATCGGTGGGTGTCACACATTGGCAGTTGTGACGCATATTTTGAGCGACAGGGAGCCGCAGCAGAGGGATGAAAGAGCCACATGTGGCTCCAGAGCTGCGGGTTGCTGACCCCTGGACTAGCCAAACCCAAAACCTGCAGCCATTCTTCATATGGTTTACTCTCCAAGTGTTTGATCATCTTAGTTGCTCTTCTTTGAACTTGTTCCAAAGTCTCAACATCTTTTTTGTAGTATGGTGACCAAAATTGGTTGCAGTATTCCAGGTGTGGTCTTATTACCATAGGGTTTTATAAAGTGGCATTAATATTTCACATGATCTTGATTCTATGCCTCTGTTTATACAACCCAGGATTGTATTAGCTTTTTTGGCTGCTGCTGCACACTGCTGGCTCATATTCAAGTGATCATCCACTAGGACTCCAAGGTCCCTCTCACAGTTACTATTTTTGAGCCAGCTCTTGCCTAATCTGTACCTTTGATTTTTCCTGCCTAAATGTAAAACTTTGCTTTTCTTCACATTGAAATTCATTTTGTTTGATAGGGCCCATTGTTTAAGTTTGTCAAGATCTTTTTGGCCCCTGAGCTTGTCTTCCTTTTGTCCACATTACATTTCATGTTGTTGGATAGGGCCCATTGTTCAAGTTTGTCAAGATATTTTTGGATCCTGAGCTTGTCTTCTGGGGTGTTGGCTATTCCTGCCAGTTTAGTATCATCTGCAAATTTGATGAGTTCCCCTTCTATTCCTCATCTAAGTCATTTATGAAGATATTGAAGAGTACTGGGCCTAAGACTGAGCCTTGTGGTACCCCACTGCTTACTTCTCTCCATGTGGATGGAGGTACCATTAAGGACTACTCGTTGAGTACTGTTTGTCAACCAGCCACAAATCCATCTGGTGGTGATGTTGTCTAATCCACATTTTTCTAGCTTACCAAAAAGTAGGTTGTGGTCTACTTTGTCAAATGCCTTACTGAAATCTAAGTATACTACGTCCACAGCATTTCGCTGGTCTACTAATTTAGTGACTATTAAATTAATTTTTATTTCATCAAAAAATGAAATAAGATTGGTTTGGCATGATCTGTTTTTAACAAACCCGTGCTGGCTACTAGTTATAACTTCATTTGTTTCTAGATGTTCACAGATCTGTTTTTTTATTATCTTTTCCAGGATCTTCCCAGGTATTGATGTTAGACTTTTTCCTTTCTTGAAGATGGGAACCACATCAGCCCTTTTCCAATCCTCAAGTACTTCCCCGGTGCTCCAGGATTTTTGAAAGATATGGTACAGTGGTTCTGAGATAACATCTGCCAGCTCCTTCAGAACTCAGATGTAATCTGTCAGGTCCCGATGATTTATATTCATCACGGTCAGATATTCGTCAAGGTCAGATAGGTGTTCTCTTATCATTTTCTTGCTTATTTTAATTTTTATTTCTAGTTTGTCTTTTACAGTAGTTTTTTTGGTACGTTGGACTGATGCAAAGAATGACTTAAGCAGCTCTGCTTTTTCCCTACTGCCAGTTACTTCCTTGCCATCTTCTCTCTATAGTGGGCCCTTGATTTACATGCCAGGGGTTAGTTTGAGTCTTAAACATTTCTTTGTATTCCAAAGATATATGCTATACAGTTTCTGAGAATCTAAAAAGTCATTACCTCAAAATTTAAAAAGCCTATAACATCTCAAAGGACGGCTAATCATTATAAAAATGCATTGTCATTCATGTATCCACAGAAATACTCTAGAGAAATACGATTCTATTAATTCGTTCAAACACAAACAATGAAATACATTTTTTGGTTCCTTGGGGTATATAGTCTTTCAGAGGCTGCATGGTACGAGTTCAAGATCTGAAGTTGATAGTTTTGCTCATGTTCTTTTGTAAATCACAGTGTACACAGAAATAATTTTCCATGTATTTCAGATAATAACTGTTCAGTATAATCAGTAAATGCCCAGAACTGGAAAAATAATAAAATACCATCTGAGGAAGAACTGATTAGAAAAATTCTCAACTATGCAGAGATGGATAAGTTAACGGAGATAAAGGAAAAGGAAGAAACAGATTATTATGTGGTATGGGATAAATTGTATAATTGGCTAGAGATTAGAAACAGTATATAAGAATGAATGGGGAAATGAGAGACAAGGTGCATTGTTTGTAAAATAGTATTAACTTATAAGTAATCTGCATGAAGAAACAAAGATAGAAGGGATAATGGGACAATAAAGATAAATATATTTAAAGAAGTTTAAAGGGGAAAAAATGTAAATAATAGAATACTACCGTTACGAAACTGCTGTAAAAAGGGAATATATGTTGTGTGTTGATGTTTGTAATGTTTTGTTGTTTTAAAAATAAAAAAATAAAAAATCAGTAAAGAAAATATTTTATCTTAAATATATTTATTGATTCAACTTGTTACATCAATATAGTTGCCTTTTAAATATAACATGTCCTAATTAAAAAAAACCTAAACAATATGTGAGTCAAATGAATGTATAGTTATCCTCAAAAATAACTATAACATTTGATGTTAATTGATAATTCTAAAATAATAATCATTAGATACTGACCTGGAATAATGCATTCTGAAATATATTTTTCTAACTGGGTGCGTAACTTTGTCTCTATGCCTTGATACCCATGAGTTCCATTATCCACCAAAATTAGATGAGTATGGTTATTATCTAAGCAGTATAAAAGGTCCTTCTTGAGATCATCCATGATGTAGTGTGCTGAATAGTATGTCTGGGAATTAGATAAAATATTTAGGTATAAAGTTCCTTTCAACATCATATTTTTGCATTACATATTATCTTTTCAAATTTTGAGAAATGAAGGTTAATAACACAATAAATGCATATTCATTTGGACAAGAAATCACACTAAACTGAGCTCATGAACTTTTGCAATCTCAAGCCCTGACCAGAGCTGCATTGGTTGCAATATCTGCAAGCATGGCTCTCTTGAGGTTGCCCATGCATGCTGCCACCAGATATGCTAGGCATCAGCCTTTTTGCATTGGCAAACACAATTTCTCCATGAAGAAATGGATGGGGAGGGTAGGAGCCAGGGTTTGGGGGAATGAAGAAGTGGACCTCTTGTTTACATTTCACTCATTAACTCTATTCTTGTAAGCAGCCATTTGAAAATAGTGTCACCAATTTTAATATGCAAGTTTCCCTTCATTTTTTAAAATCTTTTTTGCTAAATTATAACTTAGTCCATCTTTATGTGAATATAATCTTTGTTTTATTCTATCCTTTCCTTATTCTGTCAATTTACATAATTCATTTCTAAGACTAATTTGACTTTCCACATGATTTGCAGCTCAATTTATTGTTTTGTAAATGATACATTGTTTACAATATTTTTTCAGTCATTTCATTAATAATTAATCAAGATCTATAATTGTTCAAGCTTCAAGAACTATAGACTATATAATGTTAAGATCTTGTTTCAAATATCAGTTTAGACATGAAGCAATAGAATAGATTTAAATGAGTAAATCTCCCCCTATATGTAGTGTTGGGACTGAAATAATCTTGAATGTAAATTGTTAACCAAATTCAGTACCTCAGTATCACAGCTTCTGATAAGATTCTCACGATTAGATACCATGCCCCAAGCAGCTATGCCAATAGCAACCACATTCTCTTCCGAGTTCCTACTGATAGTATTATCTCGCACTACTTCTCCAATATACTTCATCAGTCCATAATGGGTACCTCCAGTGAATATCCAGGCTCCTGCACATAGTTTCAAGTCAAACATATTATTTGTTTATTCATTTATGAATGTGCCACTCAATCTAGCAAGAATTCACAGCAATTTAAAACTAATAAAGCATCCACAAAATTTAGATTGCTCTGTGTAATTTCAAGCAGAAAGGAGTACTCTATATCCTTAAATGCAGACTAGGTTCATTTTATTTTCTACTTTGCAACAAGTAATAAATTTGGATTATGACTGAATTATTTGAAATAGGTGGAAGTAAAAGCTCAAATCTACTTTCAGCAAGACTCGTGATGAAATTATTGAAATTCCTATACATTACAAGCACATTATTTTTCAAAGGAAATATATAAATAATATACAATCACATTACATACTGCTCCTATGTCATACTTTTAATTGAATCATACCACAAATATATTTCCAATCAGATGTGTAAACTATCTTAATTTCACTGTGTGTTTTAGAAAGTGGTTTAAAGTAATATTTAAACTAAATTATATTAAGTTCTATTTAATATCAAATAGGATGCAAAACTTGGCACTGCAAAATAGTAAAGAGTAACCAGTACAAATAGAATGAAAAATTAAATGACAAAGTGAACAAGATATGAATACAGTATGGGGAACACAAAGAAAGGAAAAGTTATCTAGATGATATTAAAAAAATAAACATGAAAACATGTTTGACATCTTCTAATTACCCCTCACGTTTTATCAGCAAAACCATTGAGAAATATTTTTCTAGGAAAACATGTTCCATTTAACAGATACAGACAGACACAGATATTGTCAGCCCTGAAGTCATTTTGGGAGCATCTCCAGGGCCACAGCCAGGCCTTTTAAAGTTGTGGGGACATGAGGGGGAAGATAGAGACAGCTGGGGGGATTGTGTAGACAAAATAACATTCTTTCCCATGGGAGCCAAGGACGCTCTACCAGGTGTTGGAAGGGCGTGGACAAGAGCCAGATGGAGCTGAGACTATGACCTGATTGGGCCATGTGATGGACTGGTGACCTGGGGGCAAGAACTTGGGGTTTTGATTTCAGTGGGGAAAACTCCGGATCCTTCAGAGTCGGGTTTTCACCAGCTGTGCCAATATGACATTCCTAATAAATCTATACTGTGAGGAACCCTGCCTTGGAGTTTTGATTTCATATGGGCTGTTACTTGGAACCCTGACATTAACCTGAATCCACGGGATTGGATCTTCAGGGCTGCCACACTTGGTGCTGTGGGAAACAGGGAGGGGGGATTGCATGGAGTGGTAGATATATTTAGCCATAACAATATTCTTTTCTCTGAGAGTCAAGGACGTTCAGCCTGCACCTGGAGTGGCGTGACTGGGAGGCATCTCCAGTTTGAACGGTGGATTGATTGGACCATGTGATGGACATGTGGGTGCAGGGGAAGGGACTCTGACTTTATTTTGGGTGGGGAAAACCCAGAAGCTTTCAGATTTGGGTTTTCCCAGATGTGCCAATATCTCTAATAAAATGGATTTTTGAGGAATTGCTAGCCTCAGAGACTTATTCAGTTGGGGGTGTTACTTGGAACCCTGACATTAACCCGAATCTCCTTTAAAAAATTCAACCAGCTCCCTGACCTCCGGGGCGCTGTCCGGGGTCCTGAGCCCCGAGCATTGACCTGATACCCAGGCGGCGTGAAGACTCAGGGAAGATGGAGGAGAAAACAGCGACCACAGAGGGAACCACCAGAACTGGTTCGAGGGCCCACCTCAAGACCATAGAGCCGAGGTGACCATAGAGCCTCAAGACCATAGAGCCGAGATGGCGCAGTGGTTAGAGTGCAGTACTGCAGGCTACTTCAGCTGACTGCTAGCTGCAGTTTGGCAGTTCAAATCTCACCGGCTCAAGGTTGACTCAGCCTTCCATCCTTCCGAGGTGGGTAAAATGAGGACCCAGATTGTTGGGGGCAATATGCTGACTCTGTGAACCGCTTAGAGAGGGCTGTAAAGCACTGTAAAGCGGTATATAAGTCTAAGTGCTATTGCTAATGCTATCTACTCCCCTTCTGAGTCTATGGTGTGGGCAGCGGAGGCCACCGAAGTGGAACACCAACAGAGTGCCCGGCCCAAACAGCCGGCACCTTGGCAAGCCGCTCAGCTGGATCCTTCCCTATGGGGCGAAGCTGCGGGAGCCGCGCCATCCCAGGAGTTGTCGGTTGGGGCAATGCTGCAGGAACCTAAGATGGGGGTGAGCAGAGCGGAGCATGCCGAGGCCCTTGAGTGGAGAGCACCGAGACCCACTGATCTCAGCGATTCCTGGGAGTGGGGCCTTCCACCGCCGTCGCGAAGCCAGTCGCTAGTGGGTCTACTGGAGCGATTCGACCATCTCAGCGTGGGCAGCATCGCACAACCTCCCATTACTGGCCAACTCGGCGGGGTTTTGGCTCAGCCCACGTTCATCTTCCCGGACCCAGGAATCGCAACTGCCCAGAGTGGAGCGTCAGCTTTGTTTCACTCGGAGCAAAGTGGATCGCATCTTAGCCTTCCCCATTGGGCCTGGTCTACTGGGATGACAGCACCTTCCTGTGAGTGACATCGAGTTGGCCATGCCCACTCAGTCACATGACGCCCCACCAAGCCTTGCCCACAGAACCCGGTAGGAAAAACGCAGTCAATAGAGTGTGCAATAGAGTTTGTACCGGGGGCCAAGCTACCTAAGCCAAAGATGTATTCTATGACCCCAAGGGAAATGGATGAGCTGAGGAAATACATCGACACCAACCTAGCTAGAGGATTCATTCAGCCTGCCAAATCTAGGGTAGCCACCCCCGTGCTCTTTAAAGAGAAAAAAGACTGGTCAATGAGGCTTTCTGTTGATTTTAGAGGAATTAACGTAGTGTGCGTGGAAAACATCTACCCCCTGCCACTGATGAAGGACATGCTAAACCATCTGGCTAGACCTAAGAGAGGCATATTACCAGGTGCAAATCAAAGAGGGAGATGAATGGAAGACAGCCTTCAACTGCCTGTTAGGAAGCTTCCAATTTAAAGTGATGCCATTTGGGCTACAAGGCGCCCCCGCAGTCTTCATGCTGTTAATCAACAAGGTGCTGCATGAGCACCTCTACAAGGGCATTCTAGTCTATCTGGATGATATTCTCATATTCAGTGAGACATTAGAACAGCGGTTCTCAACCTGTGGGTTGCGACCCCTTTGGGGGTCGAACGACCATTTCACAGGGGTCGCCGCGCGCATTAGCCCGCCATCTTGGTGCCACCGTCACTTGCAGGGGTGAAATGCTCCCGGTTCGGCCATGCCTGCGGGTCGCCAGACAGCCGGTAGCTACAGAAGCGGGAGACTTCGCCCACCTGCCCGGACGCCATTTGGGTTCTTTTACCCTCTGCGCATGCGCAGAATGCTTTGCGCATGCGCAGAGGGTAAAAGAACCCAAATGGCGGCGTCCGGGCGGAGATGGTAAAAGAACCCAAATGGCGGTGTCCGGGCAAAGTCTCCCGCTTCCGTCGCTATCAGCTGTCTGGTGACCCGCAGGCAAGCCCGAACTGGGAGCATTTCATCCCTGGTGCCACGCCCCCTTTGTCACCTCATCCCGTGCGGGGAGGGGTCGTGGTGGTGGGGGGGTCGCGGCATTAGAAAGGTTGAGAACCACTGCATTAGAAGATCACACTAAACTAGTACGCCAAATCTTGAAAAAAACTCCTAGCGGCTAAACTATATGTGAAGCTGTCAAAATGCGAGTTCCACAAGACCTCCTTAGACTACCTGGGCTACCGAGTGTCATATGAGGAAATTGAGATGGACCCAGGAAAAGTAAAAGTGGTACTGGACTGGCAACCCCCACACACTCATAAACAACTTCAGAGCTTCCTAGGGTTCGCCAACTTCTACAGGCAGTTCATCCCTGCTTTCACTAAGGTGACAGGTTGCCCCTGACAGAACTATTGAAAACATGAGGGGGGGCAAACCACGACCCAGCCAGCCACTGGCTTGGACCCTGGACTACCAGTGGGCATTCAAAAAATTGAAAAAACTGTTCGCAGAGGAGCCCATCCTCAAACACCACAACCTCAAACAGCCATTTGTGGTCCAGAGAAACGCCAGTGACATCACCATAGCGGCGGTGCTATTGCAAACCAATGGCCAGGGCCAACTTCAACCCTGCGTGTACACCTCAAAAAAACTCACCGACACGGAAAGGCGGTGGGCAGTATGGGAAAAGGAAGCCTATGCTGTCCGATGGGCCCTCCTCACTTGGAGACACTTCCTAGAGGGGAGCCGAGTACGTTCAAAGTTTGGACTGACCACAAAAACCTAGAAGCCTTAAAAATCCCTTGGAAACTCTCCACCAAACAAGTCCACTGGGCAAAGTACTTCAAACGGTTCAACTTCGAGTTAAAGTACATCTCAGGGGGAAAGAATCTGCTAGCGGATGCCTTGTCCAGAAAACCACAGTTCAATAGCTGGTGTGAAGGCATAGTCCACACCATCATCCCTCCCTCCCAGCCAGCGGCTCAAGCCACCACCAGAGGCCAAGCCAGGTGCTGAGACACCCACGGAGGGGACCCAATGACAGGGACCTTGAAGGCAGCGCTCCCAGCAGACCAGATGTTCAACGACAACAAAGACACCTTGATCCTCAGGGATGGACTAGCCTGGAAAGGGACCAAGCTGTACATCGCCACCAGCCTGAGACTCCAGATCCTGCAGTGCAGCCATGACTCCAAGCTTGCTGGACATTTTGGATACTTAAAAACTCTACACCTAACCAGGAGGCAGTTCTGGTGGCCAAAGATGAAAGCAGATGTGGAGGACTATGTAAAGAGCTGTGCCACCTGCATTGCCATGAAGAAGTGGCCAGGGAAGCCCCCCCAGCCTCCACCAGCAAGTGGCAGATCCAAGCTGACTCTGGGAAGAGATCGCTATGGATTTTATAGTTGAGCTCCATGAAAGTGGTGGGAACACAGTCATTTGGACCGTGATTGACTTATTTTCGAAGCAAGCCCACTTTACAGCCTGCTCGGGGCTACACTCAGCCAAGAAGTTAGCTAGAATGTTCATAAGACAAATATACAGGCTACATGGTGTGCCCCGCAGAATTATCTCCAACAGGGGGGGGTCCAATTCACCACAAAATTCTGGAGGGAATTTGTACGAGCTATAGGGTCCACGGTTAGAGGTGGGATTCAGCCGGTTCGGACCGGTTGTTAAGATTCTGCGCAGTTCGGTGAACTGGCAAATCCCACCACTGGCTGTCCCCCCCCCCCCCCCCCCCCCCCCCCCCCCCCCCCCCCCCCCCGGGGGTGGCGTGGCCGGGGGGGGCGGAGGGGGGGGGGGGGGGCTTTCCAGCATCTCTGAGTAAATGTGTACCAGATAGTCCTCAACTTACGACCACAATTGAGCCCAGATTTTCCGCTGCTAAGCAAGACAGTGCTCACCCCCGCTGCTCTTGCTGGGAAAGCGTCTTGTGCAGCACAGTGAAATTTAGCAACCAGGAGTTGCCGCTTTGGGGCTCACTTGTCTCATCCGGAAAGCGCTGCGGCAGAGAAAAGCAGCATGCAACCCAGCTGCTTCTCTCCACCGCAGCACTTTCCGAATGGGACTTACAGGACCCAAAGTGTTGCTCACGGCTGCTAAATTTCGCTGTGCTGCGCAAGACGGTCTCCCAGCAGGCCACCAGCAAGAGCAGCAGCGGAGAGAAGCAGCCGGGTCGGGCCAGTGTCTCGTGGCAGAGAGCACGTGGATCATCTCCCCGAGTGCCCAAGGCATGCCCAGCACCAACAAGGGCTGGAAGAAGCGGCCGCAAGATCAAGCAACATCTTGCGGCCGCTTCTTCTGTCCCTTGTTGTGCTGGGCGAGCCTCGGTCGCTCGGGGAGATGAGCCACGTGCTCTCCCAAGACACTGGCCCGACCCGGCTGCTTCTCTCTCTCTGAAATGTTTTAAGAAAGCCAGTTTTCTTTTTGAAATTTAATTTTGTCAATGTTCAAAACATCAAGATTTTCTTATTATTAAAAAAGTCTCAAGGAGGCAGTAAAATTAATTAAATTGCCAGGAAAATAAATAACTATTAGTATCAATTGTTATATAATCTAAGATGTATTTCTAGATAACACTGGCATTAATAATGAAGTCCGACAATAGTGTAACTGAATAAAGATACAGTACATAGATACATACAGATTAGCACAAGCTAAACAAAAGATTGGGTTGCATCGTTTTTGGCTGGCTTTGACAGCTAAGCTACAATTTATGTTCCTAGTGTTCCTGATTATATCCAGAATCAAGCAGGAAAAATCCTTTGCTCTATTTTTTGATCAGGAAAATACGGTAGGTTTCTACCATTTACCTATGACATGCCAACTTGTATTTTAACTAAAATGTTCCATTTTGGGAACTATATAAAAAAAAGCAATTGCCCTATAATTCTACAATAATTTATACTTTCTATCTACTTGCTTTGCTTTAGGTTGTGATAAAGGCTGGGATTGACCTTAAACAGGAGTAACTTGTTTGCTATAAGGTAAAAAAGCAAAAATGTCATGTCCTATACACAAATCAGTTCTTAACAAAGCAGCCCTGGAGATAAAATAAACATTTTACTGCAGTGAAATGTGAAATACTGCAGAGATTATTAGCAGCCGTGAGACGCTGCTTTGGTTCCTGTAAGTCCCATCCGGAAAGCGCTGCGGTGGAGAGAAGCAACCAGGTTGAATGCTGCTTCTCTCCACCGCAGTTAGCCTGTAATAGCCAGCCAGCCTCTTTATGATCTTCTTTGAACAAGGACTGTGTTTAAAATTATAGATTTCATTTTACTAAGTATTTGGGAAATCTTTTCATTTGCAAACAATGGTTTAAAAAGATTTAGTGGATTGAACTACTTGAGAAAATGTCACTTGCTCTAAAATGAAATAGAAAAATATTACATTACCAGGAATGGCAGGGTTCAGTCTTTTCCATCCATAACAAAATGAATACCATTAGCATATATGAAAAATTTAAATGTAATGGCCAGATATAATGTAGAAGCTATTGTATGTAGGGCAATGTAATGAAACATTAATCATACAATTTCTAAAAACAATTACATATGGTTTATTCTGACTAATTCCACACACTGATTTCAGAGAGATTTGGGCCATGCAGCCCAATAAAATATCTATTCAAATGCTTATAAACTGCATTTTTCAGCCAAATGAGCAGTTGTAGCAGCATTATAAAAACAACCATGAATGCAAAGATACCAACACCACAAATCTGAAAATAAATTTCACACAGAGCCCACAATGTCTACCCAACAATTTTGAAAAATAGGCTGGAGTCACAAAAGCTGTGTCAAGCCTGAATCTGACCGGGCTGTGGGGTTGTTTCTGTCATGGGTTATTATCACAAGAATTCAGGTTGACACAGTTTGGAGCTGAAGGGGGAATCTTTTCATTTGCAAACAATGGTTTAAAAAGATTTAGTGGATTGAACTACTTGAGAAAATGTCACTTGCTCTAAAATGAAATAGAAAAATATTACATTACCAGGAATGGCAGGGTTCAGTCTTTTCCATCCATAACAAAATGAATACCATTAGCATATCTTGTCACGATTGGACAGTGCAACATAATGTTTTGGAAAAATGAGAAACTCTTACTTTAAGTGAGGTGGAAAGCACGGGAACTTTTAGTACTGGCTTTCCTCCAGTTCGTGCCAAGATGATGTATCTAAATAAATTTGTTCTTTGAGGAAATGAAATGCCTCAGAATTTAATTTGTGATGGGTACATTAATTGGAACCTGACAAGCTGCTCAGCTGAAATGTTCTTGAGCTTTTTTGGGTTTGAACTGTGAATATAATTCACAAGAAGCTTTGCACAATGTGTTAGTCCAGCCAAATAGGACTATCATGTTAATCTAAATACATGGTGACTGAGGGACTCTTGAAATCTTAAATGTTGCCAAGTTTGAAAATACTGATCTGAGGGGTCCATGCTGCACTGCACTCTCAGCTTGGCTGTCTGTCAGCCGGCGAATCAGAATCAGAATCAGAATCAGAGAGAGAGAGGGAGAGATTGAAATCTAGCCAGCAATCACAGGGCATATCTGGATTGATGAAGCCTTTCAAATTTTCTGACACTGAGAGCAATCAACCAATGGAACAGAAGTTGCCTTCAGAAGCTGTGGGAGCTTCATCACTGGAAGCTTTCAAGAAGAGACTGGACTGCCATCTGTCAGAAATGGTGTTAGGGTCTCCTGCTTGGGCAGGGGGTTGCACTAGATGACCTACAAGGTCCCTTCCAACTTTATTAATCTGTTAAAATAAGGAAGGGGAGGAATGAGCAGTAGTAGACCCAGATTTGGAAGGGACCGTGGAGGTCTTTTAATCCAATCTCCTGCTCAGGCAGGAAACCCTACACCATTTCAGACAATTTGTATTTGTACATTACAAATTGTCCACAGCAATGGATGCAAACAGACTGTACATTGTTGGGTGAAAACAGAGGTCCCTTCCGTTACCTACAGGCCTCAATTTACAACCACAATCGAGTCCAAACTACAACATTGTTTTATTTTTTTTTGCAGTAGCCCTTAACAGGATGAAAAGGCAACAGAGTTTGACAGATTTCTTCAGTATGAAACCAAGATCGGAATCAGATACAACAGAATTGGCCTTGGATGATCCAAAACCGTCACAAGCACAACCACTCCAACTTGGAGAAAGCAGCACATCAATTACTGAAAGAACCGATAACTCCAAAATTGAAAATAATCTTCCTGACTGCTGGACATTGCAACAGTATAACAACTTTAAAGAAAAATATGAGGGACTGGTAATTTCCAACAAAAAGTTAGGTTGCAAGTATTGTGCAAAATATGACTTAACAAAAGAAAAGTGTTCATGTGTCAAAAGAATGGAAATATTTCCAGATTGAGGCAGCAGGGAAAAATAAAGAGGTACAACAAGCTTCTCTAAGAAAAAAAATGAAAGAACTTTTTCATCAAAAGCTTTTGCACAGAGAACTTAAAACAATGTGAGCAGGATACAATAACAAAAGGAATAGATAAGATGACTGAAAAATATTTAGGTACCACTTGTAGAATATTCAATAGAGTTTACAGCCTGGCACAAATATGTAAACTATTTTCAGACATAGATGACATAGAATTGCAAATTAAAAATGGACTAGATATGGAAATAGGATTGCATTCACGTAAAACTGCAGTGACAATAGTTGATTTCATTGCAAAAGAAATTAAAAAACAATTATTTACTAAAATTATTGAAAATAATCTGAAAATATGTTTGATTATTGACGAAGCCTCAATGATATCTTGCAAACCAGTTGTGATACTTTTCTTAAAAGTTGAGGATTCAGTTACCTCACCAACAATTTTTGTTGAGTTAGTTGAACTCGAAAAACAAGATGCAGAGACAATATGTTCTTCAGTTATGGAAAGTTTAAATAATGTTGGGTTTACTAAGAACTACCTAGAAAAAAATTTAATAGGATTTTGCTCTGATGGTGCCAGCGTTATGCTTGGGAGAAAATCTGAAGTGAGCACTAGAATAGTAAAAGACTTTCCAAACATCATAATATGGCACTGTTTAAACCAGGGATGTCAAACTCAAGGCCCGGGGGCCAGATCCGGCCCATGGGGTGCTTAGATCTGGCCCACGGGGCCGCCCTGGAAACAGCAAAGGACTGGCTCGCAGCGCCTCTGCCAGCAAAAACAGAGCTTGGGAGGGCTGAACGCAGGTCCTTCCAAGCTCCGTTTTCACTGGCAGAGGGTTGCAGGAGGCTGTTACAGCTGAAAACAGAGCTCAGGAGCCCATTTTCTCTGGCAGAGCGTTTGGGCCACCACAGGTGCCCCCGACATTAGTGACGTCAAGCTGGCCACATCCACCCTGGTCACACCCACTCCACCACCCCCCGAGGTCAAACACAACCCTGATGCGGCCCTCAATGAAATCGAGTTTGATACCCCTGGCTTAAACCATCGCCTCCAACTTGTTTTAGATCAGTGGTTCTCAACCTTTCTAATGGCACGACCCCCCCGCCGCCACCGTGACCCCCCCGCTGCAGCGACCC
>QLTV01001311.1:591325-603009 GCA_003457575.1 Thermophis baileyi
AAAAAAAAAAAAAAGAAAGAAAGAAAGAAAGAAAGAAAGTAAGAAAGAAAGAAAGAAAGAAAGAAAGAAAGACTTATGACCACAATTGACCCCAAAATTTTGGTTGCTAAGCAAGAGCGTTGTTAAGTGAGTTTAACCACATTTTACAAGTTGGCCATGCCTACCCGGTCACCTGACCACCAAGCCACGCCCACCTGAAGGGGGTGGGGGTGGGGGTGGGGGCACTGAAGATGAGTTTGTAGCACCAAGGGGGCGGTGGACTGAAAAAGTTTGGGAACCACTGTCCTAGACAATCTAGGCCAATACTCTTCTTATAGCAGGAATCTAAATTGAAAGTATCCCTGATAGATTGAACCTTAGTCTCTACTTGAACACTTCCATTGTGAGACTCTTGAATGACTAAGATAGTATCTTAGTAGCTTTTAGAGCTTTACACAATATTTTAAAAGAGAAGAAAAGAACAATTCATTTAACCAAACTTGCAAAAAAAAAAAGTTACAGTATATTTGAACAGGCATATAATCTTGGACTGGCATTTTCATCCATGAAATTTAATCAGTTCAAATTGAAGGTTCATATTGAACCTTTTAAGTCCCTCACTGAAAGCAATTCACATTTGACTCAAAATGCAGCTATGTTTTTAAATTTAAGAATAAATTAAAACTTGAAGCAATAAAATGTAGGGTGTACAAAGCAATGGAATTCAATCAAGGTGTTTGACTCAACGAGGACGAGGCAAATCTGTCTCAATATGCTCCTCTTGCCTTGATGTATACAGGTAGTCCATGACTTTTTATTTATTTATTTATTTTTCAAGCGTATATATGATTACGAACAAAGTATAAACAGAGTATAAACATGTTTGTGAATATATAAGTACAAGCATGGTTATGAGTACAAGAAATTTTACAAATATATGGGTACATTAGGACAGGGACGGTAGGCACGCTGGTGCGCTTATGCACACCACTTACAGACCTCTTAGGAATGGGGTGAGGTCGACGGTGGACAGTCTAAGGTTAAAGTTGTGGGGGTTTGGGGAAGAAACTACAGAGTTGGGTAATGTATTCCAGGTATTGACCACTCTGTTGCTGAAGAACTGACTTACAACAGTTCATTTAGCGACCGTTCAAAGTTACAACGGCACTGAAAAATGTGACTTATGCCATTTTTCACAGATGACCTTTGCAGCATCCCCATGATCATGTGATCAAAATTCAGATGCTTGGCAACTGGTTCATATTTATGACAGTTGCTGTGTCCCAAGGTCACATGATCCCCTTTTGCACACTTCTGACAAGCAAAGTCAATGGGGAAACTAGATTTAAGAACTGGGTTACTAGCTTATCCACTGGAGTGATTCACTTAACAACTGTGGCAAGAAAGATCGTAAAATGGGACAAAACTCACTTAACAAATGTTTTACTTAATAACAGAAATTTTGGGGTCAATTGTGGTCGTAAGTTGAGGACTACCTGTACTTGGTGATTCTGTATTCCATTTCAAAGAAGAGAAGTTTCAGTGCCACTTCTCTGAAACTCTATAATATCTATATGACATAAAAATATTTACTTACTTGGACTTGGCATCTTTAGTGAAAAACACACACTCTCTCTTCTTAAAGTTCTCTTGAACAAAGTGTGCCAAATCCTTTGGAAGTAAGATTTAAAAGCCTTAGTGAAACCCAGGTGTACACAAGTAAAAAATAATTAGTAGCTTAATAATCTTCCTTTAGAAGTATACGTTATGCTAAGCAATTAATAAACATTATTTTTTACTTTTAAAAAGCATTCAACAATCATTACTGTATATGATTGCATAACAAGCCTCAATGTATTAAAATGTTGTATATTCTCCCCCCCCCCCTTCTGTTCAGTCTTGTCTGCTTCTTGGAGACTGCCTGGACAAGTCCCTGTACTTTTCTTGGCAATGTTTTTTGGAAGTGGGCTGAGAGAAACGACTAGCCCAAGATAATCTAGTTGGCTTTGTGTCTAAGGCAAGACTAGAAATCACAGCATCCTGGTTTCTGGATGTCTTAACCAACTACACCAAATCGGCTCTCCGATTTATTTAAACTTAGTGGATGACCATTTTCAAACTAATATTGTATAAATTGAATTGATGAGGACCAGTTCGTTTGCTGTGTTTTTCCTGTCTTTTAGTACTTCGGCAAAAGTAATAAAAATTTTCTTTCTTCCCTTTCTTGGACTGCTTAGAGAAATAGTATACTATAGTGTTCATCTAACAATATCAAAGCAGTCCCATTTTTAATTACAGGAAGATATTTTACTGCAGCATTCTTAAGAGTTTAAAGCTCCAAATATTGCTTGGATTTGGATTTCTCTTTTGTTCATTTACTTTCCATTTTATTAATTGATAAAAATAAACTATTAACACTTCTATTTCTGAAAGCATTCTTAATCTACAGCATTTTTGCACAACTGTTTAAAACATTTTCATACTACTGTATGTATATATTTTCTCTCCACATGATAATTACATTTAACATTGGCCAATGTGTCTGGAGGGATTTTATGAATATTATTTTTATAGAACTAGTTTTATTGATCACTTACACTTTCACTGTATGATAGATCCATGCTCCGAGAGATACTGGAATAAAGACTTCTTGAGCTCTCCAGGATACCATTGTTTCTGCCTTTCATGATGTCTGTGAAATCCAGAGTAATGATACCTCCCCAGCTTCTGCCAACCTAGCAGTTCGAAAGCATGTAAAAATGCAAGTAGAAAAATAGGGACCACCTTGGTGGGAAGATAACAGCATTCCGTGCACCTTTAGCATTTAGTCATGCCGGCCACATGACCACAGAATCGTCATCTGACAGCGCTGGCTCTTCGGAGATGAGCACCGCCCCCTAGAGTCCGGAACGACTAGCACGTATGTGTGAGGGGAACCTTTACCTTTACCTTTAAGAAGAAAAGTAGATTCATACTTCTTACTACTGTGTTTCCCTGAAAATAAGACCCGGTCTTATTTTCTTTGGGCTCCGAAATAAGCATTAGGGTTTATTTTGGGGAGATATCTTACTTCTTTTGAGTGCCGCCACCACAAGGTGGGGGTGTGGAGCTGCCCCACACACCCCGCACCAGCTTACCTAAGGGCCTTCGCAGCCAGGCCATCCACACCCCAACACATGCTTCATCTCACGGCGCCGGCCCACTTCTTCCAGCACCCGCGCAGCACCAGAGCAGGAGGCCGAGTGATGTGCTGGTGCAGTGGCCACGAGGTGAGGCAGTTGTTGGGCGTGGATGGCCTGGCTGCAGGGGCCCTGAGGTAAGCTAGTGCAGGGCGTGTGGGGCAGCTCCATCCTCCTCACCTCACCTTGTGGCCATAGCATCAGCGCGTCGCTCGGCCTCCTGCTCTGGTGCCACACCGGTGCCGGAAGAAGAAGTGGGCCGGCTGCCATGTGGGCTCCTGATACCATAAAAACATATCAATTGTTCAGTTGAAAGTTTTATAATATTAAATATGGATTTGAGAGTGACTTCTGTTTCATGTTCATCCTTCATTATCAATAGAGTGTCTCTTTTTTCTCAATATCTCTGATACACATCCAAAACAAGTCTGAAATCTCTTATTTAATATCGTTCTGCACCATGTTTACAACCTACTTACTAATGCTATCAATATGAATTCTCCACTTATGCTTGATCTAACATAATTACGTGCCAGCTTGCACAAGTGTTCCACATCTGTGGCATATCAACAACCAGTATTTGGCTAGCAACCATTTCCAATACAGAAGCCATTTTAAAAATTTAGCACATCTGGAAAAATTACTCTATGGAACAAATATCTCCTGCAGCGAAGTTAATATTTCATTTATTATAAATGTGAAATGATTTATACCAGTATTTCCATAACAACAGTAGATTTTTTTCTTAGAAAAACTGAAGCAGGAAAGAGATACCTTTTCTGTCCCAGCATTTTATAAGTTATAGATTTCGTAGCTATTTATGTAGCTGGGTAATATATTAGAGTTTTTGGAATACTTGAAAGTGATTGCACTGTCTCCAGTTTTTGACTAATATAAAATCATGCACTGCATATATTTAACTTCTATCATTGGAGCTTTACAGACTTGCACCATTAGGGTAATAAAACTACTTTTACTAGTTACATGTAACCCATTTAAATCCAATGTACAGTTTCTCATTTTAAGAAGTGTTCTGCTGGTTTCTGGAAAAATCTAATCTTAATTGGCTAGCCTTTGTTAAAAAGCCAACAAACATAGCCAGAACAGTTTTTGAAAATGATTTCTTAAACAATAAATAAATTTTAACGATTTTAACACACAGCACACTTAATAAAATTAAAAGGTAGACAGAACACTTGAATATATAGGAAGGGGAGAAGAGGGAATTAAGACAAGCCTGTATGTTTCTGAAAGAACAAAAGATATTTGTATAGACATTTCAACAGAACAACTGCATTTCAAAAGATGGAGAAATATTTTACAGCAAATCCATATTACAGTGCTTTAGAGTAGATCAAAACACATCCTATTTCTAAATGAAAAGGAGATTGTCATTGATACTTCAACTAACTTAAATCATTCTAGTAATGCAGATCATGCTGTAGTAGTAAAGTTCAGCATGTTCAGTCCTGCATCATATCTTTAACTCAAAGGTGATTTAATAACAACTTAATTGTTTATTATATATTTTCATACAATTACAATACTTTGTTATCCATCCTAGGTCAGGCCATGAACTAGTAATGAGTCTGCACATTTCCTCTGTATAAATGCATCAATTTAAGAGAACATCCAGAATTAAAAACAGAATTTTCATCCTTACAGGATTTGAATTTTAATAAGGTAAGTTGTTTCCAAATTTATTTATAAAAACCATCCCATTAAATGAGAAGGTCATTTAATATTAACAAGTGAATCAGCATGTCATTTTTGACAGTAAAGATCCAAGTAGATTATATCCTTATATAAAAATTGTTGAATTTATGCATCATTAGTCAGTCTTGACAAGAACAACTCATATTTAGGAAGGCAAATGTATGCTTCCACCATTTATCTGAAAGCTAATCTCCTGACATAGCTTTCAGAAAAACAACCCACACATTATTATTACTGGCTCTTCTCGGATAGCATTATTGGCTGTGCTGGTTGCTTAATTAAAAATACAGCCTGAACACAGCAAAAAAATGACATGGATATTATTTCTGCTAAGCTGGCCATGAATATTCACATTCAAAACGTTGAAGATTAAAATAAGTTCATTTATATGTTTATTTACAGTTCTGTATTAGCGGCTTTATTAGACTTTTTTTTCTTCAATATTTAATTGCATGTTTACTAAATAAACTACATAATATTCCAATTCAGGTTTAGGTATTTATTGTTTTTCCCTCCCTGAAGAATATGTTGGAATATTATTCATTATACCATTTTTCTAATAACAAGGCATAAAATAATTTATTTATTTATTTCTGAAAATGTTAAAAAGGCTTATTGCATTAGTTTTGTTTTTAATCGCTCTGTGATAACAGAAGGAATACTGTAATCCAAACATTATTTAAACATTGCTTTATCCTTATTATCTAGATTTATTTTAAAGTTAACTATACAAAGCCATAGAAAAAGCCTATAACTTTTATCTAGAATTTCTACCAAAAATGTTCATACAAGAGGCTATTAAAGATTATTATGCAGGATTTAAAACAAACTAATACTGACACAACCAAAAATCTTGGTTAATCTTGATAAAGCCCAAGGAAGGAAAAAACACCATCTAACGTACCTTAGTTACTAGAGTACAGTCCTATGCTACCCAGCGTTTGCCTTGGAAAAGTAATGTCTGCAACAGAGGAGTTTTGAGATGCCTCTCATCTCCAAGCTCCTCCTTTAGAGCTGTCTCATTTCATCTGTTAGCAGGGAGAGAAGCTGAAGAAGGTGAGGAAAAAACTAAAAAATGCAACTGAGTTGTAATGAGGCAGTTGAATATATTCGCAGTTGAATGTTTAGTGTTGAAAGGAATGAAAAATCATTCTTATTTAAGATGCTATGTAGAAGATTGCTGTGATTTAATTTAAAGTAAAACAGCATAAAATATAATAAACATTTATTTATTTGGAAATATTACACAGTATGGCTGCCCATTTTACATATATAAGTTATATATGGTGGCAATTCTTTCAACAAATCCTTAAGAAGTGACCCACAAATACTTTATAAAAATCTATTTTTATAGATTGTAGATTGAGCTGTTATTTATATCAAAGCTTCATGCTGTTTTGATTTGCATTTTTAGTTTTTATTTTGAGGTTTTTCCTGCTATAACATTGATTATCTGAAATGTAAAGCTTAACTACAACATGTAGATTTTGTAGGAAATATATTGATCCCAAATACATTTTATCCCCTAAAAGCTGCTATTTCTAATCACAAATCAATGAACAGAGAAGGCAATCTACACCTAATCTACATAAATGGTATATTGAATACTGACATGATATCTCCCACAATCAGGTCAGTGTTTTTCATTTATAGCTTAGCAATGCTAATTAATATGGCTATTATTTCTATTCAAAATGCATTGTTTTCTCCCAGTAATTGATGGTCTTTGAATTTTCCTCAAAATATTTCCTGAATTAAGCTTATCATAATTGCATATTATTTTTATCATGGAAATTTCATTCTATTAGACAATGCAGCAATATTAATAATTCTACTAGTACTACTGCATAATAACACTTGGGAAATCTGGAGACCTACTTATTTTCTTATACTATATGGCTCTCCAGATTCTGGAGTGACCTTTAAAATATTGATAAAGATACTGATAAAGCCTCTATTTCTTAAAAAAAACCCACATCCATCCACATATTGAATAACTCTGTCATGGTCAAGATCTTTGTGATAGTACAGTAACATATTCATTTCCTTAAACCTGAGTCTTCACCAAATAGTGTATGAAATGAGCAGCAGGGATTTTTTAGAGGACAAGGGAAGTTGGAAGAATGGGAGACCTTCTGATGATTTGACAGTGCATAAACATCTTCAAATGTTTCTTTATAGCTGTAAATTTATAGTATAACTAATTATTATAATTTAAAAACATAGAATATATTTCAACATAGAGGAGAAGGTGACCAAACTGACCCATTTGCTCACTCAGTCAAACAGTCTGCTGTAGAGACAAATATTCTTGTCCAAATCTACTCCACCTGGTACTTTATCATTAAACCAGATTGAGCAGGCTGAAAATGCCTTTATGCTCATTAAATTGACAGAGAGAGCAAATGGGAGATCAGAGGGAAGATCAAGGGAGTCAACAACAAAATACTAAACAGGAGATAGAATGAGAACACAACAGAGATGCCAGTAGTTGCTGATCAAAATTTCAGCTCTTTCTACATCAATGCATTATAATATGGGAAATAAATGGGAAGAATAGAGATTATAGAACCACAGAACTGGTAAAATTGTATGGGAATTCTATTTAATCCAGTTTTTGCTGAACAAACTGGGTTGGAAACATCTGTTGTTTAAAACTTGGAATCTCTGATTGGATAGGTATGATACACTAATTCACTATTCCAAATTGCTTGGATAGTATCCAAATTTATTTTTGAAATCTTTTTTTATTTTATGATAATAAATTATTAGTTTCCATAAAGACCATTTCCAACAATTTTAAATACTTTTGGTGTTTCCAAGGCCGCAAAGCAGGGGTGAAATGCTACTGGTTCTGAACGGTTCTGGCGTCCGGGTAGGGAAACGTTTGATTGGTTCAGAGAACAGGTAGGGAAAAGTTTGATTGGCCCCACCCACCTGCCCTCCCCCTCCTCTCACATCTCCTATATTTTGTTGTTTATTAGCTCAGCTGATTCATGCGATAGAGCGGCTGAGCTAAGAAACTAAGAAAAAGCAGCTGAGCTAAAAAACAGCAAATGAGTCTTAGTCCTCAGAAAGAATAATAAACTGACACTTTTTGCCACTTTTTTCCTCCCCCCCCACCAAGCAGGGAAAGGAATACTAGCTTTAATTAGATGAGCCAAGAGCAATTATCACCTCGTTAAAATGTTGCAAGCTGCAAGCTCTTCCTGTGAAGGCTTTTCCAGTTCTTTATTCTGATTTTCTCCTGGAGCAAAAGAAAGCCCTTTCTAGTGAAGTTTTTCCTGTGTGTTTATTCTGATTTTCATCTGGACTGGAGCAAAATCATCTGGTGGCAGGCCTTAAGTAACAATCCCACACTTATTTTACTCCATGCATGGCCCACCCACTATTTAATTTACCACTTCTGTCGGTGCCTCTTTACCAAACTGTATACTTCTCCCCCCCTCCCTCCCTCCCCCCCCCTCTCTCTTTCTCTTTCTCTCTCACACACACAGGTCCATGGTAAAATTGTCTTCCATGAAACCAGTCCCTGGTGCCAGAAAGGTTGGAGACCTCTGAATTAGACCATGCAGGGTCCCTACAGGAGAGCCCTTTTAAGGCTTATGTATTAATAGAAAAGCAAATAACTTAGCTCTGATCCTAAACTGTTGCACATAAAAAACAGAGGAGCTCTGATCAACTATCACAGCCACATTTTGGATCTGAGTGGAGGGCCTGGGAAAGGTGTCAGAATAACAGAATAACACTTAGAAGGGACTTTGGAGGGACCCTATACAATTTCAGAGAAATGGCTGTCCAGTCTTTTCTTAAAAACCTCCAGTGATCAAGCACCCATAACTTCTGNNNNACTCAGCCTTCCATCCTTCCAAGGTCGGTAAAATGAGGACCCAGATTGTTGGGGGCAATATGCTGACTCTGTAAACCGCTTAAAGAGGGCTGTAAAGCACTGTGAAGCGGTATATAAATCTAAGTGCTATTGCTATTGCTATTGCTATTAATTGTTCTCACTGTCCGGAAGTTTCTCCTTAGTTTTAGGTTGCATCTCTCTTTGTTCAGTTTCCATCCATTGCTTCTTGTTTTGCCTTCTGCTTCTTTGGAAAATACATTGCCCCCCCTTCTTTGTGGCAGCCCCTTAAAAGCCTGTTGCCTATCACACTCTTGGGCAACGCATGTGAGCCATTTCCTCCTTTCATTGTTCCATGAAAGTACATCTATAGTATGTAGATAATAAAGTCGAAAAAAGGTGAACAACATTTTTACAGAACTATAGATATGTTGAGGCTGGGTGTGACAAGGAATGGCTGGGAGGGGAAGGGCCAGGCGAGTCACCCCTTGACGTAGTGACAATGAGTTGGCCACACCCACCCAGTCACATGACCATGAAGCCACGCCCACCAAGCCACGCCCACAGAACCGGTAGGGAAATTTTTTAGATTTCACCACTGCCGCAAAGACATCAGAGGCAAACAATGTATGGCCACTTCTTGTTTTCATGGGTTCTGCATTTGTGAATTTGCCTACTAGCAAAAAAATTATTGATAACTATACTTTTCATGGACATCAAGAGCAACAAAACATTTGATTTGCCCAATGTGCACATTCCAAACTGAGATTTCAGGACTTCCGGTTTGGCGTCGTGGCGAGACGGTCAGAGATAGTGGGGCTCCGCGAATCCCAGCCGATTCTTCTCTGATTGGAGGCTCTAAGGGGCCAAAGTCACTTTTTTAAAAACAGATTAACAGAGTTGGAAGGGACCTTGTAGGTCATCTAGTCCAACCCCCCCCACTCAAGCAGGAGACCCTACACCATTTCCAACAAATGGCAGTCTAATCTCTTCTTGAAAGTCTCAAGTGTTGAAAGTCCCACAACTTCTGAAGGCAAGCTGTTCCACTGGTTGATCGTTCTCACTGTCAGAAAGTTCCTTATTTCCAGGTTGAATCTCTCCTTGATCAGTTTCCATCCCTTATTCCTTGTCTGGCCTTCGGGTGCTTTGGAAAATAGCTTGATCCCCTCCTCTCTGTGGCAGCCCCTCAGATATTGGAACACTGCTATCATGTCTCCCCTGGTCCTTCTCTTCACTAGACTAGCCATGCCCAGTTCCTGTAACCGTTCTTCATATGTTTTAGTCTCCAGTCCCCTAATCATCCTGGTTGCTCTCCTCTGCACTTTTTCTAGAGTCTCAACATCTTTTTTATAGTGTGGTGACCAAAACTGGATACAGTACTCTAGGTGTGGTATTTATAGGCTTTATAGAGTGGTATTAATATTTCACTAGATCTACATTGTATCCCTCTGTTAATGCAACTTAGGATTGCATTGGCTTTTTTGGCTGTCGCTGCACACTGCTGGCTCATGTTTAGCTGGTTGTCCACTAAGACTCCAAGATCCCTCTCACAGTCACTGCTATTAAGTCTGGTTTCACCCAGTTTATATGTATACTTTCAGGTTTTCTTACCTAAGTGTAGGACTTTACTTTTCTCTACATTGAATTTCATTTTGTTAGATAGGGCCCAGTGTTCAAGTCTGTCTAGGTCCATCTGGATCTTGAGCCTGTCCTCTAGGGTGTTAGCTATTCCTGCCAGCTTAGTATCATCTGCAAATTTGGTAAGTTCCCCTTCTATTCCCTCATCTAAGTCGTTTATGAAGATATTGAAGAGTACTGGGCCTAAGACGGAACCTTGTGGTACCCCACTGCTTACTTCTCTCCATGTAGACTTCGACCCATTAAGGACTACTCGTTGAGTACGGTTTGTCAGCCAGTTGTGAATCCATCTGTTGGTGAAGCTGTCTATCCCATTTTTTCCTAGCTTACGAAGAAGTAGGTTGTGGTTTACTTTGTCGAATGCCTTGCTGAAGTCTAAGTATATTATGTCCACAATATTTCGCTGGTCTACTAATTTAGTCACTGTGTTGAAGAATGAAATGAGATTGGTTTGGCATGATCTGTTTTTAACAAACCCGTGCTGGTTATTACTTTACTCACTTCTAGGTGTTGGCAGATCTGTTTATTATCTTTTCCAGTATTTTCCCGGGTATTGATGTTAGGCTGATTGGTCTGTAGTTTCCTGGGTCTGTTTTTTTCCCTTTTTTGAAGATGGGAACCACATCAGCTCTTTTCCAGTCCTCTGGCAGTTCCCCGGTGTTCCAGGATTTTTGAAAGATGTGGTGCAGTGGTTCTGTGATGACATCTGCCAGCTGTTTTAGAACTCTGGGATGTAATCCGTCTGGTCCTGGTGATTTGTATTCGTCAAGTTCAGACAGGTGTTCTCTTACTGTTTTTTTGCTTATTTTAACTTTAGTTTCCAGTCTGTTTTTTGCAGTTATATTTCTGGTAGGTTGGGCTATAGTTTCTTTTTGTGTGAAGACTGAGTTAAGAATGAGTTAAGCAGCTCTGCTTTCTCTCTATTGCCTGTTATTTCCTTGCAGTCTTCACTCTTTAGTGGACCAACTGTTTCCTTGATTTTTTTCTTGTTATTTATATGTTGAAAGAAACTTTTTTTTGTTGTCTTTGACTTTTGTTGCAAGTCTTTGTTCATTCTGGGCCTTTGCTTTCCTGACTTTGTCTTTGCAGATTCTGGCTATCTGCTGGTATCCTGCCTTAGTTATATGTCCCTCTTTCCATTTTTTGTACTTGTCCTTTTTGTCTTTCAATTTGTCAGAGAGATCTTTGTGTAGCCATGCTGGTTTCTTCTTGGATTTCTTGTTTTTCTTTCTATTGTGCTGGTCTGGGCTTTTATGATCATATTTTTCAGTTTCCCAAGATTCTTTAGTTGTTTTTCCCTTTATGATTTTCATCTAAGGAATCTT
>QLTV01001312.1:3169-47706 GCA_003457575.1 Thermophis baileyi
CGGCTGCCCCAGCCCTCTGGAACCAGTTACCTCCTGAGATCCGGACTGCCCCCACCCTATTGGCCTTCCATAAAGCGGTGAAGACCTGGCTTTTCCGGCAGGCCTGGGGCCGTTGATCTCGCTGTTGTAATCCTGCGAGATCCGGCCATGAATGGTGTGCATGGGTTTTTAAATGGTTTTTTAAATGTTTTTATGATGTTTTTCAATGATATATATATTTCTGTTGTAAGCCACCCAGAGTCCCTCGGGAGTTGGGTGGCATAGAAATTTAAATAATAAATAAATAAATAAATAAATAAATAAATAAATAAATAAATAAATAAATAAATAAATAAGGAAGGTGGGGTGGACTTAGATCTCTTGTGGGTGTGAAAAGATTCAAGACTGATGACACATTTGACCCCTCCCTCAGGCTCAGCCGGGTCATCTCCTACACTATTGTGTGCATTAAATAATGTACCCCTTATTTAAAACATTGTTTACTTTGCTTCTCCTCCCCGAATAAATGAAAACATCACTTTGTGGAAAACCACAATTAATCGTGTCTTAAAACACACACGGGTTTCAAAAATAGCAAGGAAGACGATAACATTGGACAGTCTCAGCTGGGTGCTTCTGTCCAACTCTGCACTGAGCAAAGCACCCCTTTAAAGCTTCTTGGCGTGGCAGGCTGGCATAGCTTCATGTTCTTGTATTGATCGCATTCCTGTACTGCCAGGTCAATGACAGATTTGAAGTGGTTTACAAAACAGTCAACACTGAAAACATAAGCCAAGTGAAAACATCCCCTGCTGAATGATAAATAGAATGAAGCAATTTCTCATCAGGATTTTTAAAACGCAGTAATAATGATAACAGCAATGGGGAGAGACTTCTGGAATGTTAGAAGGCTTAGTCTTAATTCTAAGAAAGGCTACTCCATAAGGGCAGACCAGGGACAGAAAAACACCACCTTCTGGTTACCACATTCCTATTTCGCAGAAATGAGTATAACCCAAGGCTTCTTACAGGAAGAATGTGGTAGTGGTCAGGCCAAACCAGGTGGGAGAAGACAGTCCTAGGCACCAAATAATTTCCTGCCTAAGCAGGGGGTTGGACTAGAAGACCTCCAAGGTCTATTCTATTCTATTCTATTCTATTCTATTCTATTCTATTCTATTCTATTCTATTCTATTCTATTCTATTCAGAATTTTATAGACCAAAACCAGCACTCTTGAATTGTAATGAGAAATCTCCTGGTAACCCAGTAAGGTAAGGTTTCCCTTGTCCAGTCGTGTCCGACTGTAAGACGCAGTACCCATCTCCGTTTCTTATCTAAGAGAGCCACGTTGTCCAAAGACATTGCCATGGTCATGTGACATGACTACACTGGGTTATCAGGTATACCTTGCAACCCAGGTAGGGCATAAAGCACAGGTGTAATGCAGTAGTGGATTGTAAAACCCATTGCTACCGGTTCGTTTGCGCGTGTGTGCACAACACTTCTGCGCATGCGCAGAAGCGTCCCGGGCAGGTGGGCGGAGCCTCCCACCACCACTGCTACCAGTTCTAAGAACCAGGCCGAACTGGGAGCAACCCACCGCTGGTGTAATGTGCTCTCAGTGGGTAAGACCTACCAGTACTGGGGCCACTACATTTTGTAGCAACTGTTGTTTCTGGGTAGTCTTCAAAGTCAGGCCCACATAGAGCGAATTGCAGTATTCTAGTGGCAAAATGATGAGGCCATCAGCCCCTCTTGATGGCTCCCTTTCTGGAAGGTAGTTAGAATGTTTTCTGAACAAGCTATCTATTGGGGGTGAGGATGCTCTGATATATTGAGAGCCAGTTTGGCGCAGTGGTTAAGACGTTGGCCTAGAAACCAGGGGAACGTGAGTTCTAGTCCCAGCTTTGGCATGAAAGCCGGCTGGGTGACTTTGGGCCAATTGCTGGGAGATGGTGAGTTCTAGTCCCACTTTAGGCATAAAAGCTGGCAGGGTGACTTTGGGCCAATCACTCTCTCAGCCAAACCCACCTCAGGGGGTTGTTGTTGTGGGGAAAACAGGAGGAGGAAGGCTTATTATGTATGTTCACCACCCTGAGTATTATAGAGTAATAAAGGCATGATAAAAATCTAATCAATAAACAAAACCAACAAATATTACTGCAATAAGGATTGAAAATAGACATAACCTTTTGCATCTATAACTTTGCTTGCAGGCTACATCATAGCTACCCGTGTGTTTCTGATTATGGCTTCTCTGGTGGCGCTGGCATTACACTTCTTCCTGATTGCCGCTTTCCTGCCTTCTATGTGTGGCATCCTAGGCAAACCCTTGATTGCTTCCGTGGCTGCCTACGTGGCTGGTAGGTGTTACCAAAAATGAAGAGGTCAAGTGTCCAGTCACGGGGAGGATGATCTCGAAGAGAATGCAAGATATCCTCTCCTTGCGGGGGGATCTGGGGAGGTTCAAAGTTTTTTTCAATAAGGCTTCAACTGTCTTCTCAAATGATCAGTGCTTGGTTGAAGCCTTTGGTAACATGGATATCATGGCCCCAAATATTAAACAGCCAAAAGCAATTTTGTAAAGCTGCAACTGAAGAGGAAACCATCAAAAACAAGGGTATTACTAGGAAATTCCTAGAGGATGTTAATAAAAGGCTTGGTGGACTTCACCTGCTAAGGTTTTCCAGAGAATGAACACTCTGGAAAATGTCTTGCATTAAGGCTGGGGTGTCAAACTCAAAGGGGGGCTGGATCCGGCCCACGGGGTACTTAGATCTGGCCTGCAGGGCTACCCTGAAAACAGTGAAGGACCGGCCCGTGGTACCTCTCCCAGAGAAAATGGAGCTTGGGAGGGCCAGGTTCAGCTCCCTTTTCACTGGCAGAGGGTTGCAGGAGGCCGTCGCAGCCAAAAATGGAGCTCGCGAGCCCGTTTTCTCTGGCAGAGCGCTCGGGCCACCACAGGCACCCCCAACACAAGTGACGTCAAGCTGGCCACGCCCCCCTGGGCCCCCCCGAGGTCAAACATAACCCTATTGCGGCCCTCAATGTAATCGAGTTTGACACCCCTGCATTAAGGGGAGACATCCCTTCCTTTAATCCATCAGGCCAAACTGCTGTCCAAAGCGAGCAAAGAAAGGATATCTGTTGCAGATGCCCCAAAGGGAAAGGGCCACAGGAGGTCAAGGGACTTTGCCACCAAAACTAGTTATAAAGGCTGATATAGTCCTTGACGTACGACCACATTTGGGATTAACTGTTGCAGTGATTGAGTCACAGCATTTTTTGCCATGATTGTTAATCAAATCGGTTGGTTGTTAAGTGAATTTGGCTTCCCCCATTGACTTTGCTTGTTGGATACTGGTTGGGAAGGTCTCCGAGGGTGATAATGTGACCCCAGGATGTTGCAACCATCGTAAATAGATGCCATTTGCCAAGGACCTGAATCATGATCATGTGATGATGGGGACACTGCAATGGTTGTAAGTGTGAGGACTGAAGTCACTTTTTTCCGAAGCCGCTGTAACTTTGAACAGTCATTAAATGAATGGTCATAAATCAAGGACTACTTGTATCTTCTTTGGGATATCTACCTGGTGAAGGTAAAACTGGTTTCACAAATGTGATTTATCCCTTTCAAAAATCTTCAGCTGAAAATGAAAGCAGACACACAAAAGAGCTTTCAGAGAATGGTGACTATAATCCCATGGCTAGGTTGATATAATACATTGAGTCAGGGAAAGGCTAGAAATGTATTTGCACAACTTTCTAGGCTTACTTAGTTGAAAACTCGGTTTATATGGCTTAGCATGTTGTATAAACTCAGCAGCAGTTATATTCTCAGCCCGTTGGGTTAGTCCGTGATTCAGTGGAGCATGCAAACTCAGGAAATGGGTTGAGTCAGGCTAAGGGGGACGTGCAAATGCAGCTAAGGTGTGAATTCAGGGTCTTAAACACTTTGTGTCCAGAGAATACAAACATTTCCTGCACAATCAGAGGTGGGTTCCTCCCGGTTCGCCCGAACCGGTAGTGACCCGCTGGTGACGTCATGATGACATCACGGATCTGGTTCAGTCGGTGCCAGTCCGTGGGCACCGCCATCTTTTTTTGAATTTTTTTGAATTTTTTTTTCTTCTGCGCATGCACAGAAGCTGAGTTTCTGGCACTGCACATGCATCGCCATCTTGTTTTCGGCTTTTTTATTTTTTTGAATTTATTTTTTTTTGCACTGTGCATGTGTGCGCGCGCTCACGAGGTGCGGCCACGTGGTGCGGGAGGAAGTGAACTGGCAGCGAGGTAAGTTAGAACCCACCCCTGTGCACAATGTATGTGCAAACCAAAGGGAGAATAAAAACCTCACGGGTGAATCAGCACAGAGATCAGTTAACAGCACAGAGTTAACCTGATCTTCTCTGCTTTTTTGAAAGGACTCTTCACTCTAATAGCCCTAGCTGTGTATACAGCTGAAACATGGAAGGAGAAGACATCACCTCAACTCCAGGTCTCCTTTGCATGGTCTTTCTACTCTGGATGGATCACTTTCCCCCTGTTTCTCTTGGCTGGTGAGTCTACAGCAGTGTTATCCGAAACTCTACCACTTTAATCCATAGACCAGTTCTTCTCAAATGTTGCCATTTTAAAGATGTGTGAGCTTCCATTCCCAGCATGCTGGGTGGGGAATTCTGGTTGTTGAAGCCTGCACAACTTAAAAACGGCCACATTTGAGAAGCACTGGTCTGTTATTATACTGCCCAACCTCCAGCAATTTTGGATGGTTCACATATGAAAATATTCAGAGTCATAAAATAATCCAAAGATTAAAAAAACAACACCTACATATTATAGCAGCGGTCCCAATACTTTTTCACACTAAGGACCAGTTTCTGGAAAAGACAATTTTTCTACCGACTTGGTGATGGTGGAGAGGGATGGTTTCATGTGCTACCTAGATCTTGCACATGTGCAGATGCAGATGCAGCTTCCCTCACTTCTGCGACCCACATTCTAACAGGCCACGGAGCACGGACCAGTACCAGTCCACAGCCCGGGGGTTGGGGACCCCTGTATTATAGGACAAACAGTCATCACCTTGGGAACTGAGGATAGTTTTAAACATTTAGTTGGTTTGAGCTCCCATAGAAAATGTCCCTTTTCCATTAACCCAATGGATTCCTGCCTTAGAAAGGTAATCAAGAGACCAGAACATTTGCATAAGACCAGAAGCATTTCTCTTTAAAACAACTGCATTTTCCTGCCATTAAAAAAAAAAAAAACCTTTTAAAAATGGTGGCACAGTGGTTAGAGTGCAGTACTGCAGGCTACTTCTGCTGCCTGCTGGCTGCCTGCAATTTGGCAGTTGAAATCTCATCAGGCTCAAGGTTGACTCAGCCTTCCATCCTTCCAAATTTGGTAAAATGAGGACCCAGATTGTTGGGGGCAATATGCTGACTCTGTAAACCACTTAGAGAGGGCTATATAAAGTGCTACGAAGTGGTATATAAGTCTAAATGCTATTGCTATTTTGCATTCAGTGGAAAGAACAATATATTTATACGATAGCAGGTCATTATGTTTACACACACACATGCAACTCAACACAACCTTCAAAAACAATTATGCCTGGGTGATCGAAGGTTGGTTTGAACATCTCAAGCTGGCCTTCTTGGTCCTTTACTTGCTCTTGTTTTCTCATCTTGCAGGCATTTTCAACCACGTTGCCTCCTTGAACGCTCCATCTTCCAGCTATGAAAGAATATGAACGTCTTAGTCAACAAGAGAGCAAGCACAATTGTACGGAAGCTTTCTCTCAACAAAGAGGGTGTCTCGTCCCTTCTTCTCCTGTAACAATGCATCTCCCCACCTCCAGGGCATTGCTCAGTTATACTTTTTTTTTTTCCTGCTCACTTTCCAAAACTATTATCTTGTATTTTATAAAGATTTCGGTAACTAGGAATAATTTTGATAATTAGCTGGCTTGCCAAGTAAGGCTTTGAGTATCACCTATGGCAGTTTCCCGACCTTAGTCACATTGAAATTGGACTTCAACATGTAGATGCTGGCTGGGGAATGCTGGGATATGAAGTCCACACATCTTGAAGTGATTAAGGTTGTGAAACACTGACCTATGGCCTCTCAAGCGTGTTTGGGGAAAGGTTCTGGAGTGTGCCCTAGGGCAACCTTCTAAAATCAGGCCCTATATTTGCAGTCCCCAAAGCTCACTCTGCCCCTAAGAATATGCTACCAAAATGTGTTGGCAAAATTGTGATTTCAGATGGCAAAATTACCAGTGGCTTTTAAGAGGTCAGCTAGGCCTCTGTTAATCTGAAAGGATTTATTTCTCCTGATCTTCAGCTCGGCAGGGTGGTGAGACTCTACCTATCTTCTAGGGCAGGGGTCCCCAAACTTGGCAACTTTAAGACTTGTGGACTTCAACTCCCAGCTGGCTGGAGAATTCTGGGAGTTGAAGTCCACAAGTCTTAAAGTTGCCAAGTTTGAAGACCTCTGTTCTAGGGAATTCTGGGAGTTGAACTCTTAAAGTTGTTAAGATTGAGAAACATTGCTCATAGTACCATGTGAATCGTCTTTAGTGTTTCAAAATCAGGATTGCCTCACTAGTCCTTTTCTTCTGGAATTACCATCCTCTGTTCACTCACTTTTCAAGAAGTGTCCAATCATTTCATTTGCAAATTATTCCATTCCAATGTATTCTGATTTATGTGTTTTTTTTAATGAATGATTACAATAGCCATGTTCAGGTTGCATAAGATTGACTTTGGGATGTTGTTCAGGTATCTTAAATTAAATAATGCCTCTGTTCAAGTTCTGCCTTTTATTTTTATCCGTTGGACAACCCACAGCAAAAATTAGTGTGCAATAAGATAGAAGAGTTTCCTTTAGAGGCTTAGAATTCTACTTTTGAATCCATGGGAGTAAATAAGCAACAATGAATTGTGTGAGATTTCCTTGTAAACAAATATAGGAATACCAGAAGCTTACTAGATCTGTATGTAGGTAATAAAGCAATCAGTCTGTAGGTAATAAAGCAATTACACAAAAATGCACTGTGCTGCAAAAGAAATGACTCTATCTTCTGCTAATCTGGAGCTGCAGAGTTTTCTGGTCATTTTAGTGGGCTTCCATAGTGCCCCCTGGGGGGATCAAACAAGTCCATCAGACAAGAGCAGCACTGCATATGGGGAAGACACACCACCATGATGCATCTTTACATTACATGCACATCCCAAAGGGGTAAGCCTGCAATGCCATAGAGCAATGGGGATGTCATTGCGGCAAAGCAGCCATAGCCATAGGTGCCCACCCTGGGCATACATCCAATGGAAGGAACACGCCAACCAAGCTTCTTCAGAACTTCCAGAACACTGGGGTTACTATGGAAACCTTGTCCTGCTTTACTACGGTACATTTCTCAAGAAAGGTTCCGAGTGAAAACTTTGTAATCTAAAAGACATAGTCGTTCCTGTGGGGATGTGGGTTCTATATGGTTCATCCACAAGGAAGTACTTCCCGAGGTTCAGAAGAGAACACATTCAGTCTTGATCCTTCCATTGATCCATCATTATGAACCGCTACAAGGAGTCCCTTTCCAAGTGGCCCGTCATTGTGTGGTTCAAGAACTTGAAGGCCTATGACTGGGTCCGCCTGGGTGGGATCTTCTTCTCTTGCATAGCTACTTGTCTACTGATGGAAGCCATCTGCACGGAGTACTGGGTCAAAAGATTTGTCCAGGGCATCTTTGTCTTCCGGGGATTATGGACAGACTGCCAGCTAGGGCAATGTTCCCTTCTGGAAGAAGTACCATGTAAGGGCTATGGAATCTTCAGAACTTGTGTTGCCGCTAAAGAAGTCCAGGTTGCGCCACTACTTGGTTTGAGCAGGCCCTGTTCAGGGTGTTCCCTCTGCCCCTTCTCCTCTCTGGACTGCTCCATCTGCCATTATTCTTTCACTCAGCCATGGGAAAGGCAGAGATGCCAGCTTGCCTCAGAGCTAGCATGCTCTACAAAAGGAATGTGTAGCCAGCCAAATGGTCATGACTCCATCAACCCAGCCACTCTGTGTTATTTCAATCATTTGAAATAACCTCCAGGTTTTCTAGGAGGGGTTTGGTGATAAAATATGAAAAGAAAAAAATAGCTCCAGAGCAACAGATGGAATTAATCCAACTGATTGTTGGTTTGGACTGAGGTGGCAGATACATCTTGTAAATAAATGTACAGGTAATCCTCAACTTACAACCAAAATTGGGATCAGAAGTTCTATCGCTAAGTGATGCAGCCGTTAAGTGAGTTACACATTTTAGGAACAATTTCCCGTGGTTGTTAAGCAAATCACTCAGTTGTTAACCAAATCTGGCTCCCCCCCCCCCCCCTGACTTTTCTTTTTGGAAACCCCCCCGGGGGGAGCAAATCACTCAGTTGTTAACCAAATCTGGCTCCCCCCCCCCCCCACTGACTTTTCTTGTTGGAAACCCCCTGGGGAAGCTCGTGAATGGCAATCGTGATCCTGAGTCACTGAGACCGTCATAAATACATGTCAATTGCCAAGTATCCAAATTTTGACCATGTGACCAGTCATAAGTCACCTTTTTCAATACTGTTGTCATTTTGAATGGTTGTTAATTGAATTGTTGTAAGTCGAGGACTACAGTACTTGTAATAACAGTAAAAGCGTTGGACCTAGAGCACAGAGATCCAGGCTAATGTTCTCTGTAACAATGGAGTTTACTGGGCAACATTGGTCAATCTTTTTCAATCCACTCTGAGAATTGTTGTTTCAGGGATATGAGAATGGTCTCCTCTCCACTTACCCCCTTTTGCTTAGAGAACAGATGGCAAAGGATCACAATAAATAAGTGTATCAGTAAAAATCAGGAATTAGAAGCAGTCAGAGATGGCTGTGGGGAGCATGGGCAAAAGGTAGATGCTTGCCTTGTTCAATGATATCAGAAGTGGAATCCAATTATCCACGCTGCCTCCTTCTCAGAACAAGAACTTTTAAACAAAAAATTATGCAGTCACTGCTTTTTCAACATGTTGCTAGACTCTGGTATAGAGGAACAGCTGCTGCAACCTTCACCTCATGTTTATAGTCTGCAGCTTCTGGTTCCTCTATCATTAGACACACTGCATTTGCAATAGGGAGGCCCAAGACTGTCAGGTTCTCATAAGAAAGAAAACAGCCAGAACACTGAAGGAATATGGAAGGTGATCTGACCACACGGACCTCTCCTTGTTTTCTAAACAAGACATATTTCTTTCTTCCTTGGATGAGCTCTGAAGAAAGAACATCAGTGGGTACCATATGTTTTCAAAGTAGACCTATTGAACAGGTAGGCAGGAGGTGCCAACTACTACTTACAATGCCACTCACATGCCCATCTGGTAAATCTCTGGGCCAATCTTGCAATCGTTTTAAGGGATACACCTATATGCAACCGTATAGCAATCAGTTCTTCTGACATTTCAAATAAGGAGCACAATAAGGCTCAGCTGGTGTTTAGTTTGCTGGTGGCATAAACCAGGGGAAAAAAATCCCAATATTTTTTATTTGAGTTTACTAGAAAAGGTGAATCAGAAACCCAGTAAGTTTGTCCTTAAAATCCTCAACTTGCTGATAATCAATTCATACAACATTTATAGTCCTGCCTACTTCTCCATGAGTCTTTATCGCCATCTGCTGGTTAATTGTTAACATTCAAGTAAAGCAGCATTAGGAATTCATTCTGCAACTTTCGCTGGTGACTCTGTTCTGTAGGTCCCTATTTTTAAACCAGAGGTGTTAGCAGCAAACTGATTACTTCCAACTGACACAGATATGGGGACATCATGGCACAATCCCCATCCTTATGTCCTCCTGATCTCTGATATAAATGCACAAATCACAGCTTCAGCATTATGACCTTCCAAACTACATTTCATCATCAGCATGCCCTGTGGGGACTTGAACCTGATTCCCCCCCCAGTCACAGCAACTCTTCGCCATACATATTCTCTTCTGGGAAGCTTTCAAAAGAGCAGCAAGAATCATCCAGTATTTCCTAAAAGCTTCCAAATAAGATTTATATTTGGCCTAGAAATCCACAGTGTTTCTGCAGACAGGAGGAAGTAAATTGACGCTCAGGTTATAAAATAAAGGAACAAAGGTTGTGGGTGCTCCATCATTAGAGGTTTTTAAGAAGAGACTGGACAACCATTTGTCTGGAATAATATTGGGTCTCCTACTTGAGCAGGGGGTTGGACTAGAAGACCTCCAAGGTCCCTTCCAACTCTGCTATTCTGTTAATCAGATTGAAAGCTGCAGGCTGCCTGTGGTGATTCTAGAAGGCGATTCTAGATTGACTTTTCACAATTTGCTTCCTCTTTCTTTTTCTCCTAGTCTATATTATAATCTCCATCATTTTAATGCTGATCTCTGCTACAGCTTGCTATGGGGCCGTGATCTTTGGCACGCGTTCGCTTGCTGCCACTGAGACGTCACAGAAGCTCTCCCACTCTGACTTAGCCATCACTCTGAGTTTCTTTTCAGGTAAGAAAAACAACAGCACACACGGAGTTTCATTTCCCAAATGTTGCAGGAAGATGGAACTGATTTTAAACTAGCTTCAATCTCAAAGGAGGAAAGACAGTACTGCACAAACTCAGAAGCTGAAGACTCGATTCCATCCTTTCAAATGCGGTACAACAGAGTCATAGATAGATTCCGCTAAGCTGAATTCACATCCTCAATCACATTGGTGATGTTTGATTTGGGTTTAGCAGAACCAAACTATTAGAAATCATGGATATTTGCAGCTGTTCAAAAAAAAAAACCAGCGGGGAAAAAATAAGTGTGAAAGAAAGGAAATGACATCCCCACCCGTGCCCAAGAGTTAAGGAAAAACACTGTGAACAGAAGACATGTAATTATGATGGAGTGTTGGTGGGAGACTCAAAACTGAAAATGGTATTAGCTAGCCAAAAAATTGAACCACAATCATCTTTTATCCCAGGTTACCCTCCTGCGGTTTCCCCTTTCCATGTCCAGTTTTGGTAAGCATTATTGTGGCCATACAATTGAAAGTCAAAATCCTGACTATCGGATAAACTAACCACATTGGAGTCCAACTTTTACAGACCTCCTCTTTTGACCTTCGTCCCTTTTTGTCTTTTAGGCTGCATAGGAGGAGTCGGACTGTTCAACTTCATGAGATTCGCAACTGATGAGCCCAATACCTTCCTCTCCTGGTCAATGGTCCCAGGATGGTTATCTATTGTGGTAGCTGCCATGGCAGGTATGAGAAGCAGAGTAACAGAATAACAGAGTTGGAAGGGACCTTGGAGATCTTCCAGTCCAACTCCACTGCTCAAGCGGGAAACCCTATACCATTTCAGACAATGGATGCCCAATCTCTTCTTAAAAACCTCCAGTGTTGGAGTACCCATAACTTCTGGAGCCAAGCTGTTCCACTGGTTAATTGTTCTCACTATCAGGAAATTTCTCCTTAGTTCTAAGTTGGATCTCTCCTTAGTTTCCATCCATTACTTCTTGTCCTGCCTTCAGGTGCGTTGGAGAATAGGTTGACCCCCTTTGTGGCAGCCCCTTAGATATTGGAACACTGCTATCATGTCACCCCTAGTCCTTCTTTTCATTAAACTAGCAGCAAAAATCAGAATAACGGCCAAAGGTGAAAGGAAGGAAAAGGCCTGCACAAAGCCAAGCAAAGAATGCTTAAGGGAGAACAGCCTCTCTTTTTGGCAATTCTTACGTAACACTTAGCCCCTCTTCAGGTTTCAGTACTCTTTTGAGTATGGCACAAGAAACAAAACATTGCAGCTCTTGAAGTGTAACAGCCATTCAATTCCTTTTTATTTGTGTTTCCATGACATTACCCAGATTGTTGGGGGCAATATGCTGATTCTGTGAACCGCTTAGAGAGGGCTGTAAAGCACTATGAAGCGGTATATAAGTCTAAGTGCTATTGCTATTGCTATTAATCCAAGTATGAAGGCCTTCAGTTGATATCAGCACCCTAGCTGAGTTTGGCTGATCCCAAGGAAACAAGTTAAGCAGGATTGTACTTTGTTACTGCTTGGATGGGAGACCAAGAGCTCTCAGAACCTTAAGTTAAACTGGGGAGTTGAAGAAAAAACTCTGAAAGAAGTTAATGGCAAATCACTTTCATATGGAGCGAGTTTGGTAAAATGATTAAGGTGCTGACCTAGAAACCATGAGATGGTGAATTCTAGGCCTCCCTTAGGCATGAAAGCCAACTGGGTAATAGCAATAGCAATAGCACTTAGACTTATATACCGCTTTACAGTGCTTTACAGCACTCTCTAAGCGGTTCACAGAGTCAGCATATTGCCCCCAACAATCTGGGTCCTCATTTTACCCACCTCGGAAGGATGGAAGGCTGAGTCAACCTTGAGCCGGTGAGATTTGAACCGCTGAACTGCTGAACAGTCAGCTGAAGTAGCCTGCAGTACTGCACTCTAACCACTGCGCCACCTCGGCTCTAGGTGCGCCAACTCGGCTCAAAGTTGGTAACTTTGAGCCAATCACTCTCTCTTAGCCCAACTCACCTAACAGGGTTGTTCTTGTGAGGAAAATAGAAACTGCAGAAATATCAGGTATGTGGCCATAACTTGATTGAATATAAAGATGACTATGTTTGCTAGCTTAAATTGATCAAATATAAAGGTAGGATAAAAAAATCTAATAATAATTTGCCAAGAAAACCACAAGAAATCCCGAAGTATTGAGCTCCGTTCAAGGAGCATCCTCCTTTTAGGTTGATAAATTGAGACACAGCATCCTACCGGAAACTAAGGTTTGGGTTGTTGTTGGTTTTTTTTTTACTTTTTAGGGGTTAGCCACTTTGTGGCAAAACGATGGGAAGAGGAGGAAACTGCAGAGGCTCTGACGACTACGGAAGTATTTACACCCTGGGCAGAGGACCCCTCCAAGAAGAAAACGCAGGACAGCCAGAAACGGAAGTAGGAATAAAAGCAGGAATAAAAGCCAGGCACCAAGCACAATGGGAATGGCAGACGATTAGCAGAGTCTAATCAGGCACAGCGTTTGTTCGGAACAGAGACAATTTTGTTCCTGCTGGGAGATGCTGTGATGTCCCCATGTGGGGTGATATCCCGAGTTTACTATTCCTGATCCTCAGTGTCATCAGGGCGGATGACAACATGAGGGTGCACGCCTGGCTGCTGCCACAGCAGCAAAAGAGAGATGCAGTCTGTCTGTCCAGGTTTCGCCATCTTTCTTTTTCTTTCTTTCTTTCTTCTTTCTTACCTTCCTTTCTTTCTCTCTCTCTCCCCGTTTTCGTATTTTCTCATCCTTCCTTTCACGTAAGCTACAATAAACTCATTTCATGCACTTGGCTGACATTAATTCAGGGTGTTTTTTTTTTTGCTCAAGGAAAAAAAAAAGAGAATTCCCCTGACTAAGGATGATGGGTGATGTAGTCCAGCCGCGGTGCAGATCCTTCATCTGAATGCCATCTCCGGTGGGCTCTGCAGCTCTCCCAGAAACAGCATTTTCTGAAATCCCCCGGTTGCATTTTTATTTCCGCCTATGGAGGAAAAAAATAAGACAGTCGGAACGGGAGCGAAGCAGAGAGACGTTTCTTGCCCTCACGTAGAGATATCCGGGTAACGCATTCAGACGTGCTTGGGCTGACGCGAGTTAAGAGGCTCGCACGGGCAGATGGTCCTAAAGAGTCACCAGAGCGTCGACACTCTACCTACTTTACAAGGGAGTCCACCCGTGCCAAAAATGCACGCCCCGATACGGGGCGGGTGCGTGAGCAACCTACCGCGCGGGACGTTTCCCGCCCTTTCGCCCCTACTCTGGGACAAAGTCTCCTTCACCTCAAGAAGCCGCGGGGAGATGGGGGGGGGAAAGCCGCACTTCCTATTGGCTGCCCTCTACCGGAGCGGAGAATGATTGGCCAAGAGGGTGATTACCGTCCTTTTCTCCCGCCCTCCGCCACGCGCAGAAGCCCGCTAGGATTGGCTCATCCTTAACGCCAATCATTCCCTTGGCGTTGTCTAGTTCTCCCGGTTTTCCCCTCCCATGAAGTTGTTTAGCTGGAGACCGACCCACAACGTCTTGCACTAGGAGTGCTGGATATTGATCCGCTTCCTCGGATTGGCTGAGCCAATAGAGGAGGCGGGGAGAGAGAGAGAGAGATGCGTGCGCAAGTGTGGGCGGAGCCGCTGACTGCAAGGGCGGCAAGATGGCGGCGGCCGGGCTGAGGGCAATGGTGGGAGTGAAGCGGGTCATTGACTATGCCGTTAAGGTGCGCGCTTGCCGGGCTTTTCGGGTTCTCCTCCTCCCGGACCGTGAATTTCGAAACTGCACACCCGAGTTTCGTGTCTGTGATTATTTAGGACCCGTCTCATCCCCCACAAGTCGCTTCTCTTAAATTAGGCCCCTCAGGCAGCATAAAATCTCCCTCCTGCTTAGCCCTAGTTTCGTGTTGCTACCTTAGCAACAATGAAGAAGCCGGTTTGCTGCGCTTTTCTATCCCGGGGTTGTCTATAGGCGTTGGGGGGGGGTTGTCTCCTGGTGGTCTTTAGCCATCAACCACCGAGAACACGATGACGTCGTCTGTTAGGGACTCCCTCTTGCCTCTGCTCGCTAGGAATCCTGGGATCTGTAGTTCTAACCGGGTTGGGGAGGGAAGGCTGGCTTTGGAGCCTCAGAAAATAGGGTTTGGGAAGAGCTTTTTTTAAAGGGCAGGCCTAATTTCTTGCCAATACTTTTTTATTTTCTGCTAGCCTGATGAAGAGTTAGAAGGGATTCTTTCCTGCTCTCCCTTTCCAACTTTAGACGTTGCTTTTACAGGTAGTCCTCAACTTAACAACCGTAATTGAGCCCCAATTTTATGTTGCTGAGTGAGACATTTGCTAAGCGGGACTTGCCCTGTTTTACCGCTTTTCTTGCCCGAGTTGTTAAGTGAATCATTGCAGTTGTTAAGTTAGTAACCCGGTTGTTAAGTGAATCTGGCTTCCCCGTTGACTTTGCTTGTCACGAGGTCGCAAAGGGGGATCAATATGACCCCGGGACACACCAAAGGTCATAAATCTGAGCCAAATATGAATTTTAATCACGTGACCATGGGGATGCGGCAACTGTCGTAAGTTTTTTCAGTGCCATTGTAACTTGAATGGTCACTAAATGAACTGTTGTAAATTGAGGACTACTTGTATACCTTGCTCTCCCTCTTGAGAATATGTGGTAGTCCCTGCTCCTGTTTGTGTCCCCGCCGCAAAGAGTCCTGTGGAATAGGTTGGGGTGACTAGCCTTGAATCACCAGGTGAGCTTCAGGACAGGTCTCAGTCCAGCACTATAAGCACTACAGGATATACTCTGGCTTGCAAGTGATGCCTGCCACAACATCCAATGTGGGATAGGTTATTCTTAAATATAGCAAGTGGCTCAAAGTTACCCAAGGGAAATCTCTATGATGGCCGAGAATGAATTTGAATTTAAGTATCTGGTCCTAGTCCTCTAATTATTACATCTTTGTGACTAATTTTGTTTTTTAATGTGCCACATCTCATAGTTACCCATTGTGGCTCTTGCTTAGGGATGTTGTATCACTGCACAGTAGATAACGAGAAGGAGAAGATGGGCTGTGTTGACAGGCGTGATTCGTGTGCATCTAAGTGTAATTTACCGTAATTTTCATGCCTGCTCAAGGATAATGGGGGGGGGGAGAAAGCAATAATCTGAAATAAATGCATAATTTAAAGAATGGCTGCAGATAAGTCTTAATGTTAATTCCGATTTTACCCATCTACCATTTGTTGCTATTTTTAAAAAGATACTTTTATTTTATTTCCATACCATAAAACGTATCATTGTGTATCTCTATGGAAATTTTACAGCTTTGACCTGTAAACTAAAAATAATACAATGAAATGAATCAGCTCTGAGGTTACCCCAGAACCGTGTGTTTCTAGCAAACTGACACATGACACAGATGGAAAAAGAGTCTTGCCTAAGAAATTTATTCTCTGTTAATTTAACTGAAATCTTGAAGGTGCTGTGCATTGTACATGCTTAGATGATCGGAGATCTGGTGGAATTAAAACTGCTGATTCTTCAGCAGTTGGTAAAATGTGTGGTTTGCCTTTTTTGGGCCAGTCAAAGCTTGCGTTAAGTTACCAAATCTCATTCTCCTAAATCAGTGTTTCTCAACCTCAGCAGCTTTAAGATGTATGGAGCTCAACTCAACTCCCAGAATTCCCTAGCCAGCCTGGGGGATTCAGGAAGCCGAACTCCATACATCTTGCTGAGTTGCTGAGCTTGAGAAACACTGCCCTAAAGAACTGGAAATGTGTTTTCTAAACGTTCTCTATTTTTGTGTTTCCCTGAGATACTTTATTAATAGAGTGTCTCCTTTGCAGGTACGGGTAAAACCAGACAATTCGGGGGTGGTGACCGATGGGGTCAAGCACTCAATGAACCCCTTCTGTGAGATCGCTGTAGAGGAGGCTGTCCGTCTCAAGGAGAAAAAACTTGTATCGGAGATAATTGCTGTAAGCTGTGGCCCACAGCAGTGCCAGGTAAGAATGCTTTTCCCTTGAGAAGGAGAAGGAAACAAGTACCAATCTGAGCTTCTCAAAGAGTAATTGCCTGTAATTTGGTCTGTTTTGCCAATATGAATGTTCTAGTTTGGTATTAAGCTGTGGCTTAGCCCATCTCTTTAATAATATCTAAAAACTAATTGCCATGCTCTGGAACTGCTGTAGTTCCTTTCAGCGTTGTCCATCAGTATTTATTTGCATTGTATTGGGTGCTGAATTAAAATTCTGATCATCCTGTATGTTAAAAGAACTTACCCTATGAATGTTGTGGTCAATAATAGGAGGTTTTGAAGCCATCTTTATCCAGAAGTTTATTGTTCCCTCATATGCGTTTTCCAAAATTTTAGTTTATTTCTGGGATAGAAGAGAGTGAGCAAAGTATTTCCATGTCACATCATTCAGATAAATATTTTGGGGCTCCCTCTTCATTTGGGCAAGAAGGCTTCTTTAGCAAGATGGGTGGATCTAAGTCCATTTTCCACAAATCTTCTTGGTAAGACATTTGTTTTCTCAGGGTCCCTTATACTGCTGCATTTCAGATCAAGAAGGAATTGAATAGGATAAAGTACTTGGCATGTTAATGATCAAACATATATAAATAGTTTCAAGAAGCAGGCTAAAAACAGCAGATTGAAATTAGGAACTTAAATAAAGAAAATCAAATGCATAGGAATCTGCTAGGGAACGCATGACTCAGCAGTAGTCTACATGACTTGGAATCATGACAAGCTGAACATGAGTCAGCAGTGTGACGTAAATGCAGAAAGGCAAACACAAGTTAGGATGCAGCAATAAAAATTCCAAAAACACCAGAAATAATAGTTCCACTATATCAGACTGTCCTGTACCATTCCTATTTCTGGGCATCTGACTTTTTAAGAAGCGTTCAGGCAAAATGAAACAGGTGCAGAGAAGGATAGTGAGGATGATCAGAGCACTGGGAACTAGGCGTCTGGGAGAACCCTATGTTTAGCCTAAGAAGTGATGCATTACTCCTTAACTACCTAAGAAAGCACAACCTATTCTTTATTGTAGAGCTCAGGGTACAGAATAATGGATCTAGAAAGCAGGATTCTAGAAAGCAGCAACGTGCAGCTGCCGCCAAAAAAAGCTAAGGCAATCCTTGGTTGTCTAAACAGAGGCATAGAATCAAAATCACATGAAGTATTAGTACTGCTTTATAAAGCCTTAGTAAGGCCACACCTGGAATACTGCATCCAGGTTTAGTCACCATATTACAAAAAAGATGTTGAGACTTTGGAAAAAGTGCAAAGATGATTAAGCAACTAAGATGATTAAGGGCCTGGAGATAAAAACATATGAAGAACGGTTGCAGGAATTGGGTCTGGCCAGTCTAGAGAAAAGAAGGATTAGGGGTGACATGATAGGGGCTGCCTTGAGGGACTGCCACAACGAATAACTTATTTTCCAAAGCACCAGAAGGCAAGACAAGAAACAATGGATGGAAACTAATCAAGGAGAGAAGCAACCTGGAATTAAGGAGCAACTTCCTAACAGTGAGGACAATTAACCAGTGGAACAGCTTGCCTCCAGAAGTTGTGGGTGCTTCATCACTGGAGGGTTTTAAGAAAAGACTGGACAGCCATCTATCTGAAATGGTATAGGGCAGTGATGGTTAACCTTTTCAGCACCGAGTGCCAAAACTGGAGCACATGTGCGCGCATGCACGCGCACCCCAGAGCACCGGAACCCAGAAGAGAGCAGCTGTCCGGCGCGCATGCACGTGACGGAACCCGGAAGAGCAGCTGGCGACGGCGCACGTACCCACAGAGAGGGCTCTGCATGCCACCTCTGGTATGCGTGCCATAGGTTTGCCATCATGGGTATAGGGTCTCCTGCTTGAGCAGGGGGCTGGACTAGAAGACCTCCAAGGTCTCTTCCAGATCTATTCTGATTGATTGATTCAGTTTTGACAAACCAACAAAGGAATGATCTACCTAGCAAGGGGGTAAAGTAACTTGCACTGGACGTATTCAAATAACCATCTTTTAATAGTATTTGCAGTAGTCTGGAGTCCTTTACTAGCAGGCAGTTGAACTTGGAGCACCTCCAACTTTCTATAAAATAAAAATTATCTCAAAGGGCTGGGCTTAGCTTACTTTATCAAACCTTTCCTTTCTGAGATTGGAAGTTATTATCACTTCTTTATTTAACTTACTACATTTTTACCCGAGTTTTATTTACTTAATGAGTAACTAAAAATGCAAGGTGTACTTAATACTTCATCCTCCTCCTATTTTCCCCACAACATCAAGACTGACTGGTGAGTTGGGCTGAGATAAGAGTGACTGGGCCAAAGTCACCCAGCCATTTTTTTCCATACTTAAGGTGGGACTAGAACTCCCAGTCTCCTGATTTCTAGCCTGGTCTCTTCACCGCTTACACCAAACGTTCTTCTTCTTCTTTCCAATGCATTTCACCCTTTTCTGTCAGAAACTGGAGCTCGGATTCCTTCCTTTCATGCAAAGTTCTTGAGTGGATGAAGTCAAGAGAATATAGTGAGTGAATGAATGGCTGAGTACGGATGAGGTTGGCTTAGCTTCTCAAAAGGGGTCTGGTGGCCACCAGGCGGCACCAGCTGCACACGAGAGAACTTGGTGACGTACTTGTGTGCATTGTGTAGGAGGCATCAGTGACATAACTTCTTTCTCTTCAGATACAGAAACAACGACCAAAGCAAGGTGGAAGTGGAGCTTGAAGCTTGTTCAAGGTGGGGTGGATAGAACAGTTGAGATTCGGACTGGGTTTTCATGTGCATTTAGTGGGGCTTTCCGGTCTGAAACACACAAGGCTGTAAAACACGCTTTGGAAGGTAAGGGATTCCGATTGGAATATGCTTGTGCCTTACAACAGATCCAAAGCAAGCAAACAGAGAGGTTTTTTTTTTTAAAACAATCACCATGATATCTAACAAGCCAAAGCCAATTGTAAAAATAGTTGTGCAGGAGTGAAGTTAATACCAAATGGTAGTTCAGAAGATAGGAATAGCTCCAGAAGTGAATTATGCCTTAGACAGACTTACACGTGCAAATTTAATACTGCATTTCAGTCCTAAAGAACAAGAATGTTTATACAGAGAACATTGTCCTTGCTTCTTTATAATAATTTGACGAAGGCTTATTTCCCTCTACTGAAATTCTTCCAGCGGTCAATAGAGCAAAGGAACATATGTTCTGCTCCCTTCTCTTCTAGGATTAAGCCAAATGCCAGTTTGATCTAGTGGTTAAAGCATCAAATTAGAAACCAGGCGATTGGGAGTTCTAGTCCCGCCTTAGCCATGAAAGCCTGCTAGGTGACTTTGGGGCCAGTCACTCCCTCTCAGCCCAACTCACCTCACAGAGTTGTTTGGGGGGAGAGGCAGGAAGGAGGAGGAAGGAGTATTAGGTATGTTCTCTGCCTTGAGTTTGTGTGTGTGTGTGTGTGTGTGTGTGTGTGTGTGTGTGTGTGTGTGTGTGTGTGTATCAGGATAAAAATCTTTTTTAAAAAATGTGTAGCTTGGAACATAGACTGTCTGCAGCCAAAGATGGTGCTCCTGCCACTGCCTTCCAGTAGCATTCCTGGACTCAGGTGTGATGCCAAAGTTGGATCATTTCCTGCTCTTTTCCTGAGGTCCCAAGATTTTTTTTGATATTGTCTCTCTGGTGTTTTCAGCTTCAGCTTATGCCAGTACCTGATTCAGCCAGGCCTCCTTTCTCCCCTGCCCCTCCCCTCCCCTCCCCTCCCCAGACCTGGCTCTATTCTATTTTCTGTCAATGAGGCTTCCTGACAGCTCCGCCGTCATCGGTTATTTTCTGCACTGCTGCTCTCACTTCCTCATGACCTTCACTTGCTGGGTTGTGCTTGTAGTCTTTTTTTAAATTATTATTATTATTTATTTATTTACTTTTGGCTGCCCTGCCTTTCCTCAAGCGTCAGCCTGCTGCTGATAATCCCTTAGTCTCAGAGATTGTGTGGGGGGAAAAATATCTCCAAGGCTGCCTTCCCCTTCTGTTACTGGTTATTTTCTCTGGCAGTATAAGGGTCTGCCTGGCACCGGGTTGCCTTTACATCTGCTAGCTCAGCAGCTTCTGTGCATCTGATAACGGATGTGTCTTGCACCTTGGCTGTGTTCCCAGTGGGGAAGCATCCCCTTCCCCCCTAGACGTTCTAACGGTTGCTATCAACAACAACGCTGGAAAAGCAATCTCCGGTTCATTCATGCTAGCCTCGTACATCATTAAAACATCACATCAATTGTCTTTCAGCTCAGCGTAAGATAAATATTCCATATGGACAACATTTCCACCAAATGACAAGATACGGGGAATAGGTGTGCTTGGCGGGAGACACATGCCCACATTAAATCTCAGCCTTGGCTTTCAAGCTGTCTTTAGAATAGCATTGTTCCTTTTATGTTAGCTATCTCTGTTGCTAGTGAAGTGAATAGATCTGATTTGTGAATGGGGACCAGTGTGGTAGCAGCTTATCTTATAAGTGCTTTGCACCTTGGGCGAAACGATGGGGCTGTTCTCCGGCGTGAACATTCACAGGTTCCTGCTGTACAGTTTCTGACACACTCTTCCCTCATTTCGTTGATATGTTACCTACCACAGTGGAATTGCAGTTTTGGAGCAGAAGATGGGCATACGGATTTTCAAAGGATGCTCTGAGTAAAAATGCAACAGAGTTGGTGGTGTAGTTCATCCTAATATGGGAGTTTGAAAGTAAGCCCAATGTTAAATAGACACACGAGAGACCTGAATTCCAGTTTAACCATGATATTCATTGGACTGTCGTATTTTCAGCCTGGGCTGCCTGCAAGGAGGGTTGTGAAGGTGAAATAAGGTAGTTCCATATAGGTTGCTTTGAATTCCAGTATTCCTGTTGGCAAGGATACAAGGCAGCTCAACTCTGGAATCCCCAGGGCCCTGGGTAGATATCTGGGTACTGCTTTATATAATTGGGTTTAAAGCGATGTTTTTTCCAACTTGGCATCTTGAAGATGTGTGGACTTCAACTCCCAGAATTCCCCAGCTCAAGATTTGCTGGGGAAAGCATGCTGTCTGGGGAATTCTGGGACTGAAATTTCACACATCTTAAAATTGTCAAGTTTGCAAAACTCTGGTTTATCACATTTTCCATCTTAAGGGCGCAATGCAGTTACAGTGTGATGGTTGTCTGTCTTTAACCTATCTTTCTCTATCCAAAGTCTGCTGAAATAAAAGCATCCTATCCTGTTTTTGGATGAGGGCTGAGTTATGAAAACTGTTAACAGTAACAGAATTGGGAGGGACCTTGGAGGTCATTTAGTCCAACCCCCTGCTCTTGCAGGAGACCTGTGCTATTTCTGATAGATGTCTGTCCAGTCTCTTCTTAAAAGCATCCAGTGTTGGGGCAACCACAATTTCCAACTGCCAAACTCTTATGTGGTTTCCCAGTTGTGATTAGGCGCTGGCTACCAAGTGCTTCAAAACAGAGAGACCTCTAGGCTCTAAAACAGTGGTTCTCAACCTTCCTAATGCCGCAACCCCCGCCATCGCGACCCCCGTCCCGCCCCCGCCCCGCACGTGCGCGTTGCCAGGCGAGAAGCGATGGTGACAAAGGGGGTGTGGCACCAAGATGGTGGGCTAGCGCACGCGGCCCTTCCGTCGGCGCCTGCGCATTCGGGGGCCGCCCGTGCATCGCACCGTCCCCGGGTACTCATATGTGGACAGATAGAGGCGCGGTGTCTCCGTTCCTAAGACCATCGGAAATATGCGTTTTCCGATGGTCTTATGCGACCCCTGTGAAAGGGTCGTTCGACCCCCAAAGGGGTCGCGACCCACAGGTTGAGAACCTCTGATTTAGAGCAATGGCTATCCTGTTTGAAGAATTTTAGAAGCTGATTCTCATTTCTGGAGAGTGTCAAGCTGAGAAATTGTTCTATACCAGAGGTGGGGAACGATGGCTCCTTTATGAGCCAGCAGAATTCTGGGAGTTGAAGTTCACAAGTCATAAAAGGGGCAGAATTGTTCCTCTAGTACAGTGGTTCTCAACCTTCCTAATGCCGCGACCCCCGCCCCGCCGCCGCAATCCCCGCCCCCGTGCGTGCGCGTTGCCAGGCAAGAAGCGATGAGGTGACAAAGGGGGCGTGGCACCAAGATGGTGGGCTAGCGCACGCGGCCCTTCCGTCGGCGCCTGCGCATTCAAGGGCCACCCGTGTGTCGCACCGTCCCCGGGTACTGGTATGTGGACGGATAGAGGAGCGGTGTCTCGGTTCCTAAGACCATCGGAAATATGTGTTTTCTGATGGTCTTAGGCGACCCCTGTGAAAGGGTTGTTCGACCCCCAAAGGGGTCGTGACCCACAGGTTGAGAACCGCTGCTCTAGAACAAAACCAGAGTTTTAGAAACACTGGGGAAACAACCACGTTTGGAGGCCTGTTTTTTCCAATGCTTGTCGCATCTGCAGGAGACGATCCGCACAGCCCTTGCAATGGGAGCTGACCGGGGGGTCCATGTGGAGATTCCTGCAAAGGACTACGAGAGCCTCACCCCCTTCCAGGTTTCAAAGATCCTGGCAGCGCTTGCCAAGAAAGAAAGTGTCAATCTTCTGCTACTAGGGAAGCAGGTGAGAGAAAAGGAAGGAAGGGGCTGCGTTTGGCAAATATTAGAATTAAAATTCTTTATTGGCCAAGTGTGATTGGACACATAAGGAATTTGTCTTCGGTGCATAAGCTCTCAGTGTACATAAAAGCTATAAGAGATAAATCACTTATAAATATTCCATACAGAAATCAATGGCGTTCTGAATCTTGGGCAGTCTCCACCCAAGGCTACGTTTCTAGGCCTTAACATTTTTGAGAAGGCAGAAGGCCAAAGCATAGGTAGTCCTTGAGTAATGGAACCTGCCCATTATGGTCGTAATTCATGACAGTCATAAAATGAGTCATACGACAGATCCAATTTTACAACCTTTTTTATAGTGGTCATTAAACAACTCCACAGACATTGAGCAAACCAGTCTCGCTCACTATGGGCACAGTTTTGCCGAAAACCAGAAGTAAATGCTGGTTTTGGACAAAACCGTTGTAAAACATGGTCACATGACTGCAAAAGGCCGTAAACGCAGGGCTGTTGGAACTTCAAATATGAATCATAAGTACCCCCAAGTAGGCTTGATGGAACTTCAAACAGTCGCTAAGTGACCACAACCAAACAAGACAGACACAGACTTCAGAGGATAATTAGAACTGCAGAAAAAACAATTGCTACCAACCTGCCTTCCATTGAGGACCTGTATACTGCACGAGTCAAAAAGAGGGCTGTGAAAATATTTACAGACCCCTCACATCCTGGACATAAATTATTTCAACTACTACCCTCAAAACGACGCTATAGGGCTCTGCACACCAGAACAACTAGACACAAGGACAGCTTTTTCCCGAATGCCATCACTCTGCTAAACAACTAATTCCCCCAACACTCAAACTATTTACTAAGACTGTATTGCTATTATTCTTCTCATCTTTCCTAGTACCTATCTCTTCCCACTTATGACTATAACCATGTTGCTTGTATCTTTACGATTTATATTGTTTTATTTGTTTCCTAGTATGATTTGATTGCTTATTAGTATCCTATGACTACCACTAAGTGTTGTGTCTTATGATTCTTGATGAATGTATTTTATTTTTTCTTTGTGTACACTGAGAGCATATGCACCAAAGACAAATTCCTTGTGTGTCCAATCGCACTCGGCCAATAAAGAATTCTATTCTATTAAGTCATAAGTCGAGGACTACCTGTACCCAACCAGTCGGCATTTCATATATCGTAAAAGAGTAGAAGCTTGCTCTGGATAGCAACAGAGCAGGGAGTACATGCATTTCCAATCTGATAAAAGAAGCATGGCCAAGGAAACGGGCTCCATTACTCAACTGAGACAGATGGCAAGCAAGGAAAGGCCGATGATGCCAAAAGGGCCAAGCCCACCAGGCCTGAGGCCAGAAGAGGCAGAGCTGAGCCTTGCAAAACCGATGGCTTTCCAAGAAAATGCAGGAGTGGATCTGATCCGGCAAGGCTTATGCTGTGCTCCCTGGTAGCTGGAAAGCTGGGCTATAAGAGCCATTCAGGGTTTGAGGAAGGAATGGCAAAATATGGCACAATGTTTTGTTTTTTCCCCTTACTAGCTGAAGCTGCTTTTCTGGCCCCGAAAAATGGGGAACCTGGTTTTGCCATGGCCATTACTGAGCACAAGCATTTCTCAGTTGGTTTAATGTTGCGGCTGTTGACTTTTCTCAGAAGGAAAGGGCGGCATGAAAGTCAAACCAGCCCTACCTTGAATTGGAAAGGTGCGTTTATTTGTGTACATACGCATTCTTGTGATCTTGAGTCAACATTCCCAAGCCAAGTTTTGCAGCGAAACCAAACATCCCCATGTAACAGCGTCCTTTGTAGTACATATTTCCTGGCCATTATTGGGGGAGGCGGGAAATTAACCTGTAAAACCAGCAATGCTTCCTGTGACCTTTCCTCTCTCTCCCTTTCCCCCCCCCTCCACCTCAGGCCATTGATGATGACTGTAACCAGACAGGGCAGATGACGGCCGCATTTCTTGACTGGCCTCAGGTAAATTAGAAACCTCTCCGTTTGTGCCCCTGTGCTTAAAGGTACATAATTGTTTCCTTTGCTTCAGTGAATGAAACAGTCAGCTGGAGAGTTGAATGGTAGGTTTGTTACTTTGATGTCCTAAAACAAATTGTCTTGTAGTAAAAGAAGACAGGGGAAAAAAAACAGGAGGCCCGCAGAGAGGGTAGAATAGTCTCTGTGCTATGTAACTCTGGTACCCAGCAATGAAATACAAAACCCTGTTGGCCAAGGAATGGAATTCTGCTTTTTTTTTCCCCCAGCTCCCAGCTGACCACTGTAGTTCTAAGAAAGTTCAATGTGGAAAAGCAGGAATTGTTCTCGAAAACATTGGGCTTGCACAGAAAACACGGTCCTTCAAGACAGCCAGCGTTTCACTTTTGTTTGTGCATTCACTGCCTACTTGTTTGCACTGATAGATTTGTACAAAAATGTATCTCTCTCCTGCTTCCCCACAACTCAAGAATATAAATCCTTTTCTTTCTTTCGTTTGTTTGTTTGTTTGGAATAGAAATCTCCGTGCCTTATTTTAAAGGCAGTTAGTCCTTTGGTCACATTTTCTTCATCTTCCCAGAGGGATAATCCTTCACAGAGGCTCTTTTTTCCTACTATGTGGCTGGATTTGTGGTCTAATCAGCGGGCAGGCTAACCTTGTTAGTGTCCAGCTCAAATTTTACGCTTGCACCATGGTCACATTTCCAGAGAGATGGTCACGGCGATCTCTGCCTGCTTGACAGTGGAGTCAAGGGCAGGTGAAGTGTGCAGGCCTTTCTATGGTTCACTCGGGTTTTTTTTGGCTAGGGCCTGCTTTGCTTGGCAGGATGCGTTTCACTTGGAGCCCTTGCAGCTACATCACAGAGGCTGGCAGACTCGGCTTTAGGGTATTTTAATTCTGGGATGCATTGTGTTATCAAGAACTTAATTGCCTAACTCCACAGAGGTCCCCAACCTTTTGGACACCAGAGACCGGTTCCGTGGAGAGAGGTTTTTCCCTGGACCAGAGGGAGTGTGATTTCATGTGCTGCCTGCATCCAGCGGATGGGGCTTCACATGTTTGCACAGCCCAGTTGCTAGTATGCCGTGGTCCGGTGCTGGTCCACGGACCGGGGGTTGGGGACCCCTGGCCTAGCTTGTGTTGCCTGGAGTTTAAAGATGGCATTGCAGTAAAGCCACCTCAGTTGTGTGTAGACAGATGAGTATTGTCTCTTAATCCCCACTTACGACCTAGAATCGTTTTCTTAAATAGGGTGATTTGAAAAGACTGGTACGTTATGTTGAGGTGTGCACAACGACACACCTCACATAGCCCCGGTTTAAGGAGTTTCCATTTGGGGCAAATCACACTTGCCCTGCTTTTAATGGAAGCAGCTCTTCTTTTTCCTCGGCAGGGAACCTTTGCCTCAGAAGTGAGCCTGGACGGGGACTGGCTGAAGGTTGAGCGGGAAATCGACGGGGGTCTCGAGACGGTGCGCCTGAAGCTGCCTGCTGTGGTGACTGCCGATTTACGACTGAATGAGCCTCGCTACGCGACTCTGCCCAACATCATGGTAGGATCCCGACACCTCTTTCTTAACTCAGCTGCTCCTTTACCTGCTCCAGCAAACCGTCTCAGCGGGTGTACAGCTTTAAGATTAAGAGAAGGGCTTCCCTGGAGCTGCATGGCTTTGGAGAAGAGAGAGGTGGAACTTGGAGTCTCTGGGAAGCTCATAGAACATTTTGATAGTGACATGAAGGTCCTCCCAATAGCTCTGGACGGAAACGTAGAATAGGGGCCCAAAGGAGAACGGTATCCCCTGCAGTCAATAATGATATTGTTATATTTAATAATTTAATTTTACCATTAAATATAAGTGAAATAATCTTTGAATTTAATTCATCCTCGCTTTATCTTTTACAATGCTTTCTACCCTGAACAAGAGTAAGCATCCAGTAGCTTGAAGCTATACAGGTAGTCCTCGACTTACAACCACAGTTGAGCCCAAAATTTCTGTTGCTAAGTGAAACATTTGTTAAGTGAGTTTTGCCCCATTTTATGATCTTTCTTGCCACAGTTGTTAAGTAAAACACTGCAGTTCATAAGTTAGTCACCTGGTTGTTAAGTGAATCTGGCTTCCCCATTGACTTTGCTTGTCAGAAGTTTGCAAAAAGGGGGATCGCATGACCCCGGAACACTACAGCCATCATAAATATGAACCAGTTGCCAAGCATCTGAATTTTGATCACGTGAACAATTGGGGATGCTGCAACTGTCGTACATTTTTCAGTGCCTTTGTAACTTCGGTCACTAAATGAACTGTTGTAAGTCAAGGACTACCTGTATTGACATGTCTAAGTGTTTAAAAGCAAAATGCTCAAGTAACAGAAGGGGAGGTGCAGGTTTGCACGGAAGCATTGACTCCCCCCCCCCCCAATCCCTTCTGTTGGTACTCATCCCAGGAACAGCCAGTCATAAAACTCCAGAAGAAACAAAATTCTCCAGCAAAACTAGACAGCGGTTGGTTAATTGTTCCCCGTTCCCATCTTCTTTCCCAGAAAGCCAAAAAGAAGAAAATGGAGATGATGAAGCCATCTGATCTTGGTGTGGATCTTACGCCTCGAGTGAAGACTCTGAGCGTGGAAGATCCTCCTCAGCGCAAGGCCGGAGTCAAAGTGGAAACGGTGGAAGATCTAGTTGCTAAGTTGAAGGAGATTGGGCGGATCTGAGCAATTTTGGTAAGGGGGAAAAAAGGGTGTGGAGTAGACCGGTGCTGCATAAACTCACTGCAGCTATAGTCCTCAACTTACAACCATTATGGAATCTGCCCACCACAGTCATAAGTTGTGACACTTGTAAATTGGGTCAGTCACACAAACAGCCCCAATTTTGTTATCTTTTTTGCAGTGGTCATTAAGTGAACTAATGGTTCACTATGGAGGCAGTTTTGCCAGAAACCGGAAGTAAATGTCGGTTTTCAGCAAAGCCATCATAAAATGTGATCACCTGAATGCAGGATGTCGAAATGGCCATAAATGCAAATAACCATAAATTTTGCAGACGTCAGAACCTTTTTGACTCTTAAGACAAATTTTGATCTTATAGGATGACAAATTTTGTTTGCTTTTAAGTCATCATCTTCCAGTGTCCATTTATAGTGAGATGAATTCGTAAAATCCAGGATTTTGGCTGGGGTGGGAAATGTAGATGACTCGGTTTCCCACCCCAGGTATGCACCAAAGTGAACCCCTTATTTTCTTCCTCCTTATAAGGAGAAATCTTAGAGCTGTCTCCTCTTCATGGAAAAAAATATATATTAGTGGGGAAAGAAGAACTGCGAAGGATTAAAGCAGTGGATGCTTGGGGCGGACTGGTATCAATATTCAATTAATTGTGTCCCCATAATTTAAAAGAATCTAACACATTTAATAGATGAATGGCTCAGTTGAGAGAATGGCCCTTGTTTCTCGCTTCTACTGATGAATATGGGGATTTCACACTTGGTAACAGCTCCCTGGAGGAAAGACTGGGTTGTCACTGGATCTCGGCTTTATTCTCCCTGACATTGTGTAGCCCACTTATCTTTCCTATTCCTGCCTTTTTGCCCGATATTTGCCATCAGGTTTCAGAGTCTTCCGAAGGCCTGCATTTATTTTTCCCGCAAAAATAAAAGGAAATAGATGCAAATCTGCTTTGATTTATTAAACCCCTGAGCACTAAAATCAGATTTTCTTGGCTCCGCGGAGAATCAAAACCATGAACTCATTGAGGTTCGTAGTGACTTTTTTTTTTAAACGCGGCTAAAAACTGCTCTGTTTAAACTGGAAGGGAACATACAGCAATAGGGAACATACAGCAAAAGGGAACAGGGAACATAGGGAACAAAAGGGAACAGGGAACATACAGGGAACAAAAGGGAAAAGGGAACATACAGCAAAAGCGTGTTTGAGCTATCCTAAACAGGCACATCTGTCGTCATGTGTAGAAGGCAGATAGGCCAGAACATAGTTTCTGTTATTTATTGCCCAGGTCTTCCTGATCTCAAGATAACACATATTATATTCCCCAGATCATAACTCTGGGATGTAGTTTGGGTTGCGAAGCAGTGATTTTCCTAAAATTTGTCTCAATTTGGAGTCTCAATCCAAATCCAGGATAAACCATTTTTGTTATGCCAGCTCATTCCTTTTTGCTTTCTCTCAAGCCTGGGCGAACTGGGTTTGATTTGATTTGTCCGTTTGATCCATTCAGTTCAAAAAGTTTCAAGTTGAGTCAATTCATTTTTCCAAATTAGACTTTTTTGGGGGGGGCACCTTTTGTGCAGATATAAAAGCTTTCTGCATTGCCTCACCAATTTGAAACGCATTCGATTTGACAATTAAATCAGAAGGCCAGCTCAAACCCCTTCAAACAAAGTCTCCAGATCAAGGCTTCCATTGCCTAAGATGTTATGCATGAGATTTCCAAGGGCCCAGAGGGAGAAGCAAGGGCCATTGACTGATGAGTCATCCCTTGGATTCGTTTTTACTGTCGGGCCTTCATCTCATTAAAAATGGAAATAAAAGAGCGCAGGAGCTGTGTGGCTGGAGAAGACTAGCACCCATCAAATCCAGCCTTGTCTCCAGCTGTGGCTGGCCAGATGATCCTTGGAAATACTCAAATCATAGCAGCCTCCAGTTCCATTTGATGCATGCTGGTTTCGGAGCTGCACTGCTCCATCACATCCTGAGAGTTTCCGCTCGATGTCCAAGATCCCACCCTGAGCTAGGCCTCTCTTTCATGATGTCCCTCGCGCTGGCATTTTAGCAAGCAAAGTAAACGGTCAGCAGTATTTTAAGTGTTTAGGTTTTTGTTATTGATTAGATGAAGACATTTCTTTTGAAAATATCGCCAGTGAATGAATATATCCCTACAACCCTGATGGATGATATTTTGTAGTATCAACATAAAAAAAAAAAAGCTTCAGTCATTTATAATCGTCTAAGAAGGATATGTCCCATCCGTTGAGGCCTCCTCTCCCAGATCCATCCTCATGGAGCCCATTGTTTTGGGAGTTCCTTTGGGTTTCTTCCCCTTCCACGGGATTTTTCACAGCATTTAGCAAGAAATGAAAACATTTCTCCTAATGTACCTGTACCATAAATTTATATAAAGGTTGTAATTGCTCTTTTTGGGGGGGGGAGGGGGAGATGAAAATAAAGATTCGTTTTATAAATCCCAGTAGGCTACAAAGTATGTCGTTTTCCACGATATGCAAGCTATTGAAAAAAGAAATCCATTATATCATCAAAGATTAAAGACTCGGCATTTGTACATGAGAAAGATCCACTTTCTCATGTTAATCAACTTCCACAATGAGTTTTTCTTTATTTGAATTATAGGGCAGCTTTTCCCAGCCTGATTGATTCCCACCATTTTGGTTTATTTCTCCCATCCTCCCCAGCTAACTCAGGCTTTCAAATAGCAATAGCAATAGCACTTAGACTTATATACTGCTTTACAGTGCTTTACAGAGTCAGCCTATTGCCCCCGACAATCTGGGTCCTCATTTTACTGATTTTGGAAGGATGGAAGGCTGAGTCAACCTTGAGCCTGGTGAGATTTGAACTGCCAAATTGCAGGCAGGCAGGCAGCAGAAGTAGCCTGCAGTACTGCACTCTAACCACTGCGCCACCGTGGCTCAAATACTGATATACCAGTTGTCACGTTTGTTGTCCAAAAGATATTTGACTTTGGTTAATTGCTGGTGTAACATGCCTGAATTGAACTGTTGGTTTTTTTTAAGCTCTGAACATCCTTAATTGGTAGAGCACTGGCTTTTTTTTTTTTAATTTATAAAGTATCTCAATCTCTAGGAGCTATGCAAAAACTAAGAACTGGCACCAGAGGCCAATTTTAATGACTCATTTATGATGGAATCCACAACAGGCCTAAAGTATCCCTTTTGTCTCTCTTTCAGCCTTGCCTTGAGATGCTGCTACGGGTGGATCTCCTGCTTTAGGAATGGGTGTGGCCTGCAGAGAGCCCGTCTTCCAGTCTCGGGAGATCTCGCCCATCCTGTCGGGACCGGTCCCTCTGAAATCACAAACCATGCTGCCTTCCATCTCAGCTGGCCACCGGAGAGAGCCAAATGAGAGTTTAATTCTATTTTCTGTACTAATGATGGGTTGGTTTGCAATAAATGTCATGTGATCTTTGAAGGTGCTCGGAGCAAATGTCATGTCTCTGCTGTTTTCTTTGCATTCCCAATTAATTGCTTCAATCCTCCTGCAGTAAATGATCTGCCCTAGGCATTCAGAAGGGTTTCTTTTGTGTGTGTGTGTGTGTGTGTTTTGTTTTTAATGGCCCATGGTTTGTAGATGTAGTGTCTGAACAGCTCACCTCTTTTTTTTTTTTTCAAAGCATAGTTGGAGGCTAACTTTCCCTCATTAAACGGGTGCAGAATTTGCAGGATTTCAGGACTAGCACCGAGTTCTTGTTGGCTTTTAGGCAAAACAAAACAAAACAAAAAAGGCACAACCACAGTTCTTTTCTCTACACACCGTGAGGAGCCTTATATTGGGGAATATTCCGCTTATAGCCTTCTGTCTTTTGTTGCCAACGACTCTGGCATCTGAAAAAGGTAGTTAAACATTGTGCAGGTTTCTGCTCTATTCAAATCAGTCTCTAAGGTACAGCTCAGCTCAGCCTTTAAATAATAATAACCTGAAACTGACACAGCTGTCAATATCTAGAAGCCCGTTTCCCTTCGGTTGCCCTTCGGTTGCCCTTCTATTTGTGTAGGCTAGCTCTTAAGCGAGGGCTGAGAAAGAAGACATACTTTGATTATCTAACAACCCTTTATAGATTTTTTTTTTCTGGTTCCCTAAAATTAGCATAGCAGGGTTTATGGCTCCGTCTTTCCAAGACTGGACGTGAAATGCCCTTTTTCAGGGCTCATTGGATCAAAGGGGCCTTTAGAAGCTTTCTTTGAGGTCGGGCTGGGTCCAAAGCCTTCCTTGCATCTCATATTCATAAGGGAGGGAACAGCAGGAGGTTTATTGACAATGCACATCTAATGTGTGTCAGTTCGCTTCTGACTAGGACAGAGAGGGGAATGCATATGTATGGTTCATCCCTTAAAACAACCCAGCGCGTTTTCTCTTCACAAAAGAGCATTCTGCCGCCTTCAAGAAATTTCCACTTGCACACCATCACAAACAAGAAAAGGACTAGAATTCATCGCCTTAAAAGGAAAACAAACTTTCTTGAGTCTCTAGGTTGGGAAGGACTAAGCTCTGGTGCCTTTTTTTAACCAAAATTTACCATTCTGCAGTCAATATTGAAAATAAAGCAAGGATGGGTAGGTTTGTAGAAGCTAGTCTCTACAGACCTGGTTGGCTGGCTGGGGAATTCTGGGAGTCGGAAGTCCACACACCTTAAAAGTTGCCAAGGTTGAGAAACACTGTTCTAGATGAAGAAAAGGCAGTCTTTTCCAAAAGGTGTTAGGGTGTTGATGCCAGAGATTGAGTGAGGGGGAAGGTTTGTATGTTATATTATTTATGATGATGTGATTATATTTTGCCCTCTTTTGTGAGCCACCAGGAGTTTATTTCTAATTGCAGCAGGATCGAAATATGATTAATTAATCGATCCAGGGGTTGTTCACAATGGGATATAAATTGTGTACATAAATAAAAATAAAATAAAATCAGTAGTTACGTGATCTGACACGGCCATGCTGTTGCTGGTTTATGTGCTGGTTTAAACACGACATGTTTTGTGAACACAGCACTTGGAATTCAGCAACCTGAGGTTAACATCTAAGCTCCTTCAATGGACTCAAAAGTCTTTGTGCTGAATTTTGCAGCAGTAAATCGGCATTCCAGAAGATCCCCCTTCGCACACACTTCTGTTCAGCAGGGTTTTTCATGGCCCGAGTCTGTTTTATAGACTTTTGCCAGCTGGTAGTATATAACCCTGTTTAATCAGCCTGTTTATCTATAGCTGTGTAGAGTCCCCCAAACCAGGAGCGGATGTTCAACAAAGAACCCTGGTTTTGTCCATGGAGAATAGTGAATACCCAAGTTTGCAGAGACAATAGTTTGCAGCAACAGAGCCCTTGGGTCTTTGCAAACTTGGTCAAGGGGAAAGGTTTTTAAAATAGATTGCAAGCGGTGCAGGAAGAGTGCAAAAAATGCCAAGCAACACAAAACTCCTTGTCTTGGATTGACATCCGTTGGAGCAGCCTTGTGTCTTTGAATGAGTGATAAAAACCTAAGCTTCCTTCGCCACTGGGAATTTTTTTCCTGCTGTTTGCCTAGTGCGAACACGAGGTTGCTGGCCGAGCGCTAGGAAAGGGATAAGCGTGCCATGAGCGATTTAATATCTTTAAAGGCTTGGGTGATCCCAAAATACTTGCACATCATCCACATGAGTTTGGCCAAAATTTAGCTGCCCCGGCTCTGGTTAAATCCCTCCTTGTGCCTGTCAATCAGCATCTGCTACAGGCAGATAACTCTATTCTCCTTCTGCATCAGATAGGTTGGACCATTCGGTGGTTATGGAGGCCAGAAGGTAATCCTGATTTATAGACAGCACAAAGGGTGTCTTGAAACGAAGGCAGGGCTCGCCCCACCCCACCCCTTGCCCCCCAATCATGCAGATTTATTTGAGGGACGGGTGCTGGAGTGTGCATCCAATTTTCACTGGCCAAGAGCTGTGCAGGTTGGATCCGCCAAGTGTCCTTTGTGAAATCCTGTTCCAAAGCCATGAGGTCCACCTTGGCCAGGACTTCCCCTCCCTGTCTTGCCATCCAGTGCCCTGCTCCAAACTCTCCGTCCTGGGGCTTGCAAAATAATTGACAGCTCCACAGCTGACTTTTGAATACGCTCCTCCCCCCCCCCCATTGTGACTTTTCAACAGGTTTTGCTGGTGCATAACTTGAATAGCTGAACCGCTTTTATCCGCTCTCCTGCTGCCCCAAGGGGGAGGATTAGGTCTCCTCCTGGGCCTTTGGTTCGCTGCTGCTCTTTCTTCCTTCCTTCCGCTACCTGGTGACACACACACACACACCTGCCTTCCGGCATCTCCAACAGAGGCCCTGTCTTTCCCTTGGCACTCGGGGTTGGGAGCCCTTCTTCGATCTCCGTGTCCTTCTGTGCCTCGACCTCCTCCCCCCCCCACCCCTTCGAGCCAAGCTGGCATGGCTTGCTGGCATCCGGGCGTCCGTTTTTCTTCCAGCCGGACCATCTGTCTGCTTTCCCTGCTGGGTGAGTTTAGGAAATGGGGCTCCTGGGTTTCTTTTCCCTCCCCCCACCAGCTGGTCTGATCCTGCTGGCTTCTGGCAGAATCTGAGCTGCATTTGAGGAAGAAGCAAAGCTCTGTCCAATTCCTAAGGGGGTACGAGGGTTGTACCTCCTCTTTACCCGGGTTGGAACAAGAATTGAAATGCAGGGAAGGAGCAGGGCTGGTCCTGCTACAAGAGCAGCGTATTTGAGGCAATGAGGATGAATTTGACCAGAGGAGGCTCTGCTGAAGGTGAGCTGTCTTAAGACTCACCTGTGCAAAGCATCACACACACCCCTACCCCCCCCCCAATTTAAAAGAGCCCTGAGAAAGATGGGGCTGTTAGGAACCACCAAATCCTTTTGATTTGCCACACCCTGCCTGGAGAAACAGAAGTGGGCGTGTGACACACCTCCACTGTAGCAACATAAGACCCTCCAGGTTGCCATATTGTTCTTACAAGGGGTATTTGTGAAGCACAGTTGGCTTTTGCAGTCAGAACTGTGCCGTGGAAGCCGCCTCATCTAAAAATGGTCCGCTTTTGTGGGGGGGGGGGAGAAAAAAAAGGAAACAAATACTTTTTGCTGACTTTTCAGCTTCACCCATATGAGCTGTCATGGTATTTCCCCCTCTAAATTAGGACCTTCTGTCTCAGAAAAAGACCCGAATGGTGCTTGTTTAAAGTGGTGATTTGAAAGGTTTAGTTGCTACCTGAAATGCTGTGTTTTAACTCTGTCCCCTTTGATCCTTTTTTTTTTTTTTTTGAACTGAGGCAAGGAGCGTTGTGTATCTCTGTATGTATACAATTTTAGGCAATAAGCGCTCTGGGTTTCTGTGGGCCATTCTGAGCTTCTGGGCGTTGGCCAGAGGTGGCTGACATTCTGCCTTTCTCTGTTCAATAATCAGGAGGTTAGGGTGGAAAGCAAAGCTTCACCCAATTTGCTTAACGTGGCCACTGAATTAACCTAAATGCAAGCTTGAGATTGAGCTCACCCAACGAGCGAAAGCCACAAAATGAATTGACCAAGGTTAACACTAACCCAGCTTAGATTGTGCAGCCTGACCTGCTCCATATTTATCTATTTATTTGGAAATTTATATTGCCGCCTATTTGCACGTGGCGACTCAAGGCGGCTTACAAGAATATAAAAATATATCTATATCTATATCATCTATATCTATATCTATATCTATATCTATATATCTATATCTATATCTATATCTATATCTATATCTATATCTATATCTATATCTATATCTATATCTATATCTATCTATCATCTATCTATCTATCTATCTATCTAACTATCTATCTATCTATCTATCTATCTATATATATATAGATATATAGATAGATAGATATAAAATATAAAAAACAATAAAACTAATAAAAAAGAATCAATAATAAATTAATAAAATAACATAATAAAATAACCCCTTGCCCCATTGACAACACATCACACGAGCCATTTAATGGTCTCCATCCCACTCTGCGTTCCCCAGGCCCGCTGGCAGAACCAGGTCTTCAGCGTCTTCCAGAAGAGCGTTAGAGTGGGGGCCATTCTAATCTCTGGGGGAATGATGTTCCAGAGAGAGGGATCCACCACGGAGAAGGCCCTTCTTCTGGGTCCCACCAGGTGTATCTCCCTAGGGGATGGGACCCACAACATTCCTTGCCTCCCTGCTCTGGTGGGACGGGTAGAGATGGTCTGTCATATCTTGGGCTTAAGTTGGTTAGACCGGATGTGATGAAAACCAGAGAGAAATTTAGACCCATGGGACAGATGCCAGCTTGGTAGTAGAGACCCTCTGGACAGTGTGTGCTGTATCACTGAACTATGGCCCAGTGAGATGAAAGCTAGTGAGTAGATCTTGGAGTAAGGTCTTGAATCCAGGTTAGATTTTTGGGAGAGCCATCTTCAGCATCTGTAATGTTTGCCAAAAGGGATTTAAAAGAAGCTTCAGAGGCAGCTAGTACAAGGGACATTGACGCCGTATGTATCATGGTGTCACCCATATACACATATCCAAAATGTCCATGTCAGGTTATCTGGAAGTTAACAAGAAACGTTTCTAGGCAAACTTAAAATTGGGATTCCTTGTTCATGTAGATATAATCAGAATCCTGGCGTCTTTGGGCTCAGACTGGAAAAATGGAGTTAGTGACCACAGCCAGACTTTGGGCAAGAATAGTTGATGCCTCCTTTGCTGGATGTTAGATGTTGGTGGGATGTTTTGAGGTCTGCTGGTTCCCCATCTTTCTCTTCTTCCTTTTTCCTTTTGTCCTACTTTGTCCCAAAGGTGCTTTTTCAAGAGGCAACTGGACTTCCTTGTTATTCTTTGAAGACGTTTTGCTTCTCATCCAAGAAGCTTCTTCAGCTCCTACTTTGGTTTTGTTCTAGCTGTTTTGATTATATCATTTTCCATATTGATTGGTGTACTGTGGGCAACTGAGAGTCCTTTTGAATCAGTCAGCATAACATCAAATGAACAAAGAGTGACACCGTGGCGCAGTAGTGAGAGTGCAGTACTGCAGGCTACTTCTGCTGACTGCCAGCTGCCTGCAATTTGGCAGTTCAAATCTCACCAGGCTCAAGGTTGACTCAGCTTTCCATCCTTCCGAGGTAGGTAAAATGAGGACCCAGATTGTTGGGGGCAATAGGCTGACTCTGTAAACCACTTAGAGAGGCAATATGCCAACTCTACAGCCCACTTAGAGAGGGCTGTAAAGCACTGTAAAGCGGTATATAAGTCTATTGCTAAAGGTGAAATTTAGGTACATTTACTAGAGATGAAAGTTAATTGAACTAGAGAAAAGATGTGCATGAGGTTCTGTTGTATGGCAGAGTTTCTCAGCCTTGGCAACCTGAAGATGTGTGGACTTCAACTCCCAGAATTCCATGCTAGCTGTGGAATTCTGGGAGTCGAAGTCCACGTGTCTTCAAGTTCCAAGGATGAGGAACTCTGCTGTATGGTATCGAGCCCATGGTCATACAGACACGAGGCAGAGAAAGCCATATATGACTCTCAAAAAATATCAGAAAGAGATATTTGACGACAATGTTTCTGACTGTCTAAAATAGAATCTACTCCAGTCATGAAAAAACCCACATATAAGCAGAATTGTTGCCAGTCTCTGATCCTGGTTAGCAAAAGGAGCCATAATGTACCAAGGGGTCTCCAACCTTGGCAACTTTAAGACTTGTGGACTTCAACTCCTAGAGTTCCTTGGCCAGCAGAGTTGAAGTCCACAAGTCTTAAAGTTGCCAAGTTTGGAGACCCCAGTAATTTAGCAGATCTAAGTAACCTTGGCTGATCTTGAAACTTCCAGCAGCATGCTGGCTGGGGAATTCTGGGAATTCTGAAGTCCGCATTATCTTAAAGTTGCCAAGGTTGAGAAACACCATCCAAGTTAGTCTATGGTTGGGAAATCACTAAGAAATCTCAGGGTTGTAGGCAGGGGTGGGTTCTTCTTTTCTTCGCTGCCGGTTCGCTCAGTGCCACGCTGCGTGGGCACGTGCGCTCTTTGCGCGCACTTCGCACATATGCAGTGCGCTGTGCAGTGCTTTTAAAAAGCTGTGCATGCGCAGAAGCAAAAAACGAAATGGCGAAAGAACCGGTTCGGGGGCATGGCAGGCCTGGGTTGCTGCCGGTTCTAGCGACCCAGGCCGCCAAGTTACTACTGGTTCTAAAGAACCGGTCCGAACCGGGAGGAACCCACCTCTGGTTGTAGGCTAGATTGGGAAAGTAAAAGAAACACTCCAGAAGAGCACAATGGCAAAACCTTCTGTATTTTCCCAACAAAACTACAACAATGTGTACTTCTAATCACATATGGTTGAGTTCAACTCAAAGGAGACGTTATCTTTACCTTGACTTTTGAGATCCAGCCTGAATCTCATTAGGAAAAAATAACGAATGTACTTTGGAAAAGGAAAGCTGTTCATGCAACTGGTTTGCTCATCATCCAAGCCCCAACCTTTGGCTTAGTGATGTTGTGTGGATGTAACTCATTCAGCAAATGAACCATGACTCATCTCCTTATCTCTGGGAACAAGGCAACCATCACTGCTTTTAAAGGAGTTGCCTGATGGAATTTTTCACATTGAAAGCAATGTGAGGATAGTAATGGTGGTGCATCTGTGATTGTCTAAGGCAGGGGTGGGGAACTATGGACCCTGTATTATTATTATTATTATTTAACATTTTTATTAATAGCAATAGCAATAGCACTTAGACTTATATACCGCTTCATAGTGCTTTTACAGCCCTCTCTAAGCGGTTTACAGAGTTAGCCTATTGCCCCCAACAATCTGGGTCCTCATTTTACCCACCTCAGAAGGATGGAAGGCTGAGTCAACCTTGAGCCGGTGAGATTTGAACCGCCGAACTGCAGCTAGCAGTCAGCTGAAGTAGCCTGCAGTGCTGCACTCTAACCACTGCGCCACCTCGGCTCTTTTTTAAGTTATAAAATATTATAAAATACAAAAGTAAATAGAAGAGCAGTGAGGGGGAGGGAAAGGGGGAAAGAAAAGTGAGGAAAAGTAGGGAAAAGAAAAGAAAAAGAAGCATTGACTTCCGACTCTGTCTGTTGCAGTAGAATAAGGCATTAGCATCAAATCACAGCTTTTTGCTTTTCCATAATAGTATGAACGAGTCATTTCTATAAAGACCTATCAATCTAATCTATAAAACCCAAAGTCAGAGTTTCATTCTTTGCCACATCAAGCACAAAGTTCAGAAGCGGTTTCCATGTGGAAACAAAAGTACTTGTGTTCTTTTCTTTAATCAAAGTAGTCAGTTTTGCCATTTCAGCCGACTCCATCAGCTTCTGCAACCATTTGTCCATGCTAGGAATCGAAGCGTCCTTCCATTTTTGCACAAACAATAGTCTTGCTGCTGTCAACATATATAGTAACAAAGTTCCAAAATTTTTATCCAGTTCTTTTTCCATGAGACCCGAAAGGAACTATGGCCCCTTTATGACTTGTGGACTTCAATTGGCTGGCTCAGGAATTCTGGGAGTTGAAGTCCACAAGTCATAAAGGGACCCTAAGAATAGCATTTCTACCTGCTAATCTCTGATCTTTCCTGTCTCAACTTTCCCAACTTCAGTTGTCACCTTATTTTGGTGATGGATAGAAGTGAGTTGGTGGCTCCTTAACAGCAACAGGACAGACAACAAGCCTTCTTCCATTCCTTCATCCTAGCCAAAGTGTTCCCATGCTGATTTCTTCCTGTTAACCTGAAATGAAGAAGTGGAGGGAGAAACCTTTGCAATTAAAAGATAGCCACCTTTCGATCAATGCCTTCTTCAACCGGAGCCCAGCACAGGGGAACCTGGATGTTCACCCCCACCAACCCTTCCCTGCTAGATTTATGGCCTTCTCCCATCCCTACCCCTCTCTCTTTCCCCTTAGGGGGCTGGCCCATCCATTACAGCGTGTGGTGGCTGCTGGGCTCCCACTGAGCCAATTTTCATCCATCTTCTCCTGTCGTCTTCCCCCGCTGGCTCCCGGCTTTTCTCACTCAGCTCCTGCTAATGCAGCCCCTGGCGTGTGGCCGATGCTGTTGTGCAGCTTTTAATTTACAAGGGCTCAGACCTGGAGGCCCTGCTGGCTTCAGGGTTTGTTATATGGATGGCTCGAAGGAGCTGGAGATGGAAAAGGAAGGGTCGGGATTAGGCTGGGCCAATCAATCGGAGGACATTGCTTCTCCTTGGCGGTGCTGACAGGCAATAAATGGACTTGCAAGAGAAAATAGGAGGAGGATGGGAGGAAGCTTTGGAGATGGGCTTCGTGGCATAGCATGCCACATTTTCAGCCAAACAGGGAGGAGGGAGGTGTCAATTTTCTCATTTTATGACTCCCTAAGTTAAGGAAGCCATAAAAAGCTTGGGACAATGGCATCACGCAATGTGGAAGTGTAAAAGGCTGCTTCTAAGTTTGATTGCTATTTTGTATTCTCAGTAGGCTAAACGCCAGGAAAAGAGAAGAGAGACCAAGCCACCCTATGAGCCTTCAAGTGTTCAATGTTAGGCCTGTTCAGAAAGTTGGTTGTGTATCTTCAAAGGATGTAGGGAAAGGAATAGAGTTGTGCTCATTCATTGATATCATTGTCTTAGTTGCCTATCCATTTTGTCCTGTATTGGGTGGAAGATCTAATGCAGGAGAGTAGACGACTAGCAGCAAGGTTCTCATGAACTTGCCTAAGTCCTTCAGGTTCAGAGTCCTACTTCTTCAAGGTGCTCAGTTGATGGACCATAAATGATTGAACTCATCTTGGGACTCCATCAGACATTCTGCCCCATATATATATTAATGTGGGGATGGGGCCAGCCTATACATTTCATCGCATGTCCTTTGTATGTATGGAGATGAAATTCAGACAGGAGCTACACAGAGGGTGGAAACAGATCGAGACTACTAAAGGCGCTGAAGATAACCCACCAGATTGTAGTGAGGTAGATGAGGTGCTGGGGGCAAAGATTAAAGTGATTTGATTTCACGGGTTAAGTTATGTTTTAGTAGAACAGGTGTGAATTTGGCCAGACTTATGGCAAAGGTTGGAGCATTGAAATGACAAGATGTTATAGCTATTCCAATATCTATAATGTTATAGCTATTCCAATAATAGAATGATCCATTTGAATTGCCTGTTGATGGAGCAATTTTGACGGCACAGTGGTTTAGCAGGGAAATAATTCAATAAATAAAGCGATTCAGTTCATTCTGAGGCAACTTCAGGCAGAGGTGGGTTCCTCCCGGTTCGGACCGGTTCGCCCGAACCAGTAGCGACCCACTGGTGATGTCATGATGATGTCATGGATCCGGTTCGGTCGGTGCCGGTCCGTGGACGCCACCATCTTTTTTTTTAATTTTTTTGAAAACTTTTTTTTTAATTTTTGGGGGGGGGGATTTTTTTTGGGTTTTTTTCTTCTGCGCTTGCGCAGAAGCTGAGTTTTCGGGACTGGGCATGTGTCACCATCTTGTTTTTGGTTTTTTTGGGGGGGTTTTTTTTTGTACAGCAGGTGCGTGCAAAGCGCGCACGATTTATTTGCACTGCGCATGCGCGCACCCACAAGGCGCGGCCACGCAGCACGGGAGGAAGCAAACCAACAGCGAGGTAAGTTAGAACCCACCCCTGACTTCAGGTGTCAGATTTAATCCTTTTTCTTCCTAGCATTCTCATTGTGCTAAGCCATGGTTAGTTGAATAAGCTACAAACTTGTTGAGTTCACACAGCATATTAAATCAAAACCAAACCAAGCATTTGAGTTGTGCAAAACATTTCAAAATCTCTTGAGCGTGGTAGTAACTTGAGCTCGAAATGAAGAGGGTTTTTTTTTAAATCATTTTGGAAGGGTTTTTAAGGTCAAAATGTCAATCTTAAACTGAAAACACTTCTAGAATGGCCGGCAAACCTGTTTCATTCTTAACATTCTTGTTTCCCAACCTGGCAAGGAATGTTTTCAGCTTCCACCCTTACAAAACACAGGATTTGGGAATAATTGAACTAGGACAATGAAGCTAAAAGTTAGCTTTGGGAGTATCTCACTCACCTTCAAGGTGTGTAAAAGGGTCTCCGGTGTGCCTTGAGGCAATCCTTTGATCCAGATGCTTCCATCCATTAATTCTAAGTGGTCCTTTCAGGCTGTAAACTGAGTCACTCCACCTTGATGCCTTGAGACTTGCTTTGGCAGGCTGCTTTGTTTAGTTATTTTTATTTAATTAATTACTAATTAAATTTGTTTGACACCCATCTCACTGTAATGTGATTCTGGGCAACTTACAATGTTAAAAAAAAAAGTACAAAAAATGCATACAATAAAAATAAAACACTTTAAAAATACAAAGGATTTTTGAAAGAGCTGTGTTGGCACCGTGGTTAGAATGCAGTATTGCAGGCTAACTCTGCCCACTGCCAGGAGTTCGATCCTGACCGGTTCAAGATTGACTCAGCCTTCCATCTTTCCGAGGTTGGTAAAATGAGGACCCAGATTGTTGGGGGCAACATGCTGATTCTGTAAACCGCCTAGAGAGGATTGTAAAGCAGTACGAAGCGGTATATAAATCTAAGCGCTATTGCTATAACTAAAAGATGGGATGGCTTTACTTCTGCACCTGTCTTCTAACTTCATGGAGGGCACTTTCTAGCCCAGTGATGGCGAACCTATGACACGCATGCCAAAGGTGACACGCCATGACATTCTGTATGACACGCCAACGTTCACCAACACCTGACACCAACTATTCTCGAAAGCATGTCCCATTCTCATGTGATTTTTTCAGAGGATGCAGAGACTGTGTGAGAATGGGGTGTGCCCTCACATGGCCTCTGGACCCTCCAGAATTTGCGCACAAGGGCCATGCTCTTATGTGGCCTCTGGAGCCTCCAAAAACCATGTAGGACCTGGTTTAGCAATAGCAATAGCAGTTAGACTTATATACCGCTTCATAGTGCTTTACAGCCCTCTCTAAGCGGTTTTCAGAGTTAGCATATTGCCCCCAACAATCTGGGTCCTCATTTTACCCACCTCAGAAGGATGGAAGGCTGAGTCAACCTTGAGCCGGTGAGATTTGAACCACCGAACTGCAGCTAGCAGTCAGCTGAAGTAGCCTGCAGTGTTGCACTCTAACCACTGCGCCACCTCGGCTTAAGCACTGGTTTCAGTTGGGTTCCGGACTTTCTGCAAGGATTGTGCTTAGCAAGAGTTGTTATTCCACGTTTAAGCTGGTCTTTGATGGCGATGATGTGTCAGATGAAGGATTACGGATCTGTGAGATGTTCTCGGTCAAGATGGAGGTAAGCTGTTTTCAAGAGAACTGTCTACAACAAGTTCTCCAGTTCTTAGTCCTCTGTCCTTATCAGAGGTGGGTTCCTACCGGTTCGGACCGGCTCTATAGAACCATTAGTAACATGGCGGCCTGTGTCGCTAGAACAGGCAGTGACCCAGGCCTGCCACGCCCCCAAGCCGGTTCTCTCGGCGGCGCCGTAGGCGGCGCCATCTTGTTTTTTGCTTCTGCACATGCGCAGCAGCTGGTTTTTTGTACTGCGCATGCGCGCGCACCCGCGACCCGCCCACACGGCGCGTCCCTGAGTGAACCGGCAGTAAGAAGATCCGGAACCCACCCCTGGTCTTTATAATTAGTTACCAGGCAGAAGTCCTTCATGTCATCAAATGTGAGTTTCGGAAGATACCTAAAGCATCATCTAATGCAGTGTTTTTCCAAACTTAGTAACTTTAAACATGTAAACTTCAACTTCCGGAATTCCCCTGTCAGTATGATGGCTGGGGAATTCTGGGAATTGAAGTGCATATATCTTAAAGTTGCCAAGTTTGAAAAACATAGATCTAGTGCCCAGGGTAGGAATTTATTATTATAACACCCGCTTACATTTGCTATGTACTGTAACTATATACTTGTCTGTTCTTCTGCATAAAAGAAACCAATCAAACGTTATCTTGATGCATGAAGAGATTTTTTTTGGGGGGGGGGTTCTTTGTGAGCTTATCTCTTAGGGGAAAAAATCATAGAGGAATAGAATCGAAATGGCAATTCTTGATATTACTTATTAAGATATTCCAGCTTTCTTTTTCTAGTAAAATGCCATGGTGATGGGCCTGCCTTGTAAAAGTAAATTATTTAACGGAAATTTAATTTATTTAAATGTATACAAATTTAAAACAGCTGTTGGCAAGCTTGGGGATTGAGTTTTAATATCAGTGCTCATGACTATATAATGTTCATTACAACTAATTAGAAGAGAAAGCTGAGGCTACAGAAATGAGGGTGGAAGGTGGTGAAAAAAGAAACCTTTTTTTGTGGGTTTTTTTTTTTAATTTTATTTTTGTCTGACCACTTCAACTGGGTTCCCATGTTATGCTCAGCCTCAAACCAGCCTCATTCAGCCTACGATCTTACAGAAAGACAGTGTTTATCTTCCTTCTCTAGTTAAACTGAAGGTGGTAGTAAGGATTCTTAACATAATTCTTATTTTAGTATAGGGAAGGAAGGAAAGGGAGGAAAGGAAAGAAGGAAAGGAAAGGAAAGGAAAGGAAGGGAAGGGAAGGGAAGGGAAG
>QLTV01001312.1:66255-113956 GCA_003457575.1 Thermophis baileyi
TTCTTCTGGAGTAGGCAGCCATAACTAACCAGTTTAATTCAGTTCGGTTCAATTCTTTGACCCCAGTTTTGCCAATTAGATTCAAAGCTGGAAGCTTCTGCTTAATCTTGGACTAAACCAAGCCCAGCATCTTCTGCTGAAAATTAGCTTTAGAATTGAAGCAATGTCACACGGAAGCCGCCTCTTAAAGGTTTCCCCTGGATGTCTCCTAAGACTAGAGATAGTCCTCGACTTACGACCACAACTGAGGCCAAAATTTCTGTTGCTCAATGAAACATTTGTTAAGTGCATTTTACCTCATTTTACGACCTCTCTTGCCACCGTTGTTAAGTGAATCACTGCAGCAGTTAAGTCAGTAGCACGATTGTTAAGTGAATCTGGCTTCTCCATTGACTTTGTTTATAAGAAGGGTGCAACAAGGTGATGACACGACCCTGGGACATTGCAACCGTCGTTATTCTGAGTCCATTGCCAAACATCTGAATTTTGATCAGGTGTCCACGGAGATGCTGCAAACGGTTGTAAGTGTGAAAAACGGTCACTTCTTTCAAGTGCCGTTGTCCTTTTGAAGCGTCACTAAACGAACTGTTGTAAGTCGAGGGTTTTCATTCCCAGTGCCAAAAATTGAACGAGGAAGCAACTCGTTCTCACTGCAAAGTCAAAGTGATGTTTTGTCTGCCTTACTCCTTGTAGCAAAGAAGAAAGCTCCACCAACGCCACCAGAGAATCAACACCACTATCTGTCACGCCAGGTGAGACCAAAAGCGATGGGAGCATAATGAGAGACTGGGGGCAATCTGAAAAATGGCAGATTGTTGCTCTGTGAAACTCACTGGGAAATGCCCATTTATAACTGCTCAGTCTTCTCGGCAGAAAGAGGTTGTTGATCACGTGGAATTGACTCTCCGAGCACAGAGATTGTAGTGAATGTTTGCCCAGGAAAGAAAGAGGAAAGGACTTCTTGTACAGGTAGTCCTCGAATTACGTCTGTAGTTGAGCCACAGTTTCAGTTGTGTGACAGTCATAAACTGACTCATCCTGTGACCAACTCAATCTTATTACCTTTTGTTTTTGCCGCGGTTATTAAGGAATAGGATAGAATAACAGAGTTGGAAGGGACCTTGGAGGTCTTCTAGTCCAACCCCTTGCTTAGGCAGGATACCATACACCACTTCAGACAAATGGTTATCCAACATCTTCTTAAAAACTTCCAGTGTTGGAGCATTCACAACTTCTGGAGGCAAGCTGTTCCACTTATTAATTGTTCTAACTGTCAGGAAATTTCTCCTTAGTTTTAAGTTGCTTCTCTCTTTGATTAGTTTCCACCCATAGCTTCTTGTTCTACCCTCAGGTGCTTTGGAGAATAGCTTGACTCCCTCTTCTTTGTGGCAGCTCCTGAGATATTGGAACCCTGCTATCATGTCACCCCTAGTCCTTCTTTTCATCAGACTAGACATACCCAGTTCCTGCAACCGTTCTTCGTATCTTTTAGCCTCCAGTCCTCTAATCATTTTTGTTGCTCTTCTCTGCACTCTTTTTAGATTGGATCTCTGCTTGATTAATTTCCACCCATTGCTTCTTGTCCTGCCCTCAGGTGCTCTGGAGAATAGCTTGACTTCTTTGTTTAATGGCTTAATGGCCATGGCCATTAAGTGAATGCCATGGTCATTCAGCAAATGCCATGGTCATTAAGTGAGCCCATTGTTTGCTATGGAGCACTTTTGCTGGAAACCAGAAGTAAATAGTAAAATGTAGTAAATTTATGTAGTATTTATGGCTGTTTGCATGGTCACCTGATTGCAGGATGCTGCAAACAGCCATAAATGCAGGTTAGTTGCCAAGCACCCAAATTATGGTTATGTGACCATGGTGGCGGCTGATATTGGAACTTCGAATCCGGGTGGTAAGTCCGTTTCAGGGTCCATTGTAACTTTGAATAGTCACCAAGTAGCCGGTCATAAAACAAGAACTATTGGTACATAAAACCCCCATTCCCACAATGTTATTAGTTAGTTACTAATTGATTAAAGTTTCCTTAGTGGTGGTTCTGGCAGTAAAGGTAGTCCTTGACTTACGACCACAATTGACCCCAAAATTTCTGTTGCTAAGCGAGGCATTTGTTAAGTGAATTTTGACCCATTTTGTGCCCTTTCTTGACACAGTTGTTAAGTGAATCACAGCAGCCGTTACGTTAGTTGAGCGAATCCCGCTTCCCCATTGACTTTGCTTGTCAAAAGTTCGCAAAAGGGGATCACAAGATTTCCAATCATCATAAATACGAGTCGGTCGCCAAGCATCTGAATTTTGATCTCGTGACCACGGGGATGCTTGCAATGGTTGTAAGTGTGAAAAACAGTCCTAAGTCACATTTTTTTTAGTGCCGTTGTAACTTTGAACGGTCACGAAATGAACTATTGTAAGTCAAGGACTACCTGTACACAATCACAGCATCTGGGTCAACAAATAAAGTGTTGAATGTTCATCAGTCTTGCATTAACCGTTGGGCAGTATGAATAAGCAGAAGACTGAAGGTAAACAAGTCAATCCAATCTTCTATTTCCGTGATGGCGAACCTATGGCATGCGTGCCACAGGTGGCACGTGGAGCCATATCTGAGGGCACGCGAGGCATTGCCCTATGTCAGCTCCATGTGCGCGCTGGCCAGCTGATTTTTGGCCTTCCGGAAGGCGGGGGGAGGCTGTTTTTGCCCTCCCCAGGCTTCAGGAAAGCCTCTGGAGCCTGTGGAAGGCGAAAAACGGCCCAACGGGCCTACTGGAAGTTTGGAAACAGCTGATTTTCGGCCTTCTTTTCGGCTGTTTTCGCTCTCCCCAGGCTTCAGGAAAGCCTCCTGAAGCCTGGGGAGAATGAAAAATGAACGAACTTCTGGTTGGCCTGTTGGTCCGTTTTTTGCCATACAAAAAATTAAGGAAAAAAAAAAAAAAAAACTCAGGTTGCCCTACCACTTACCTTCGGATAGTTGCAGCCAGGCCTCACACACCTAGGCCCATTTCTTCTGCAGACAGCAAGGCTTTCCTGAAGGCATCTGTAGCCGATAACAGCTCTGGATCGATCCGGAGCTTTGTTATCCGCTACAGAGTCCTTCAGGAAAGCCTTGCCGACTGCAGAAGAAATGGACCGAGGTGTGTGAGGCCTGGTTGCAACTATTTGAAGGTAAGTAGTACGGCAGTTCTGTTTCATTTCCGAACTTCCGATTGGCCCGTTGGGCCATTTTTCGCCTTCCCCAGGCTTCAGGAGGCTTTCCTGAACCCTGGGGAGAGCGAAAAACAGCCCAACGAGCCTACCGGAAGTCCGGAGGCTTCAGTGAGGCCTGTGCGCATGCGCGGGGGGCAGCACGGGGGTTGTGCGCATGCGTGGGGGGGAGGGCATTGCATTATGGGTGTGGGCACACACGCGCTATTGTGCGCACGCACGCGCTATTGCGCGCGCGTGCACACCCTTTTGGCACCCGAGCCAAAAATGGTTCGCCATCACTGTTCTAGATGCAGAGTGACTTGGATACATTTATATTAACAGTCTCTGATGCCTGTCCCCATGCTTTCTTTCAACATGGTTTTAGTTCCCAAATGGGAGGAAAGTTGAGCCAAGTGACTCTTGGGATAATCCTCGATGGTCATCAGGAGACTCAGACATCTATGCCATCACCTATGAGGAACATCTGCACAGAAATCTCAGCCCAACCACTTTGGTAGGTCATGCAGTAAGACGCATCTTGCTATGGAATAACAGCTAGATCTGCTTGCAAGAAGAGCATTTCCTATTCAGATTCCCTGGTGGTCCCTGGTGTCCTGCCAGGGTCTCTGACCAGCACAGACTATAATGGGGAATTTCCAGGGGTGAAATCCAGCAGGTTCTGACAGGTTCTGGAGAACCGGTAGCGGAAATTTTGAGTAGTTCGGAGAACCGGCAAATACCACCTCTGGCTGGCCCCAGAGTGGGGAGGGAATGGATATTTTGCAATATCCTTCCCCCAGGAGTGGGGAGGGAATGGGGATTTTGCAGTATCCTTTCCCTGCCACGCCCACCAAGCCACGCCCACCAAGCCATACCACGCCCAGAACTGGTAGTAAAAAAAATTGGATTTTACCACTGGGAATTTCCCTTCCGTTTTATTCTCCAAATACTATTCCCCTATTTCTCATTTATTCTGTATACAAATTAATTTCAAACGCTCTTCTAATCCTACACGGAGAAACCAAGCACTGCATTCCAAGGGTTGGTATAACAATATCTTCTGATTTTGTTTTTCTGGGAGAGAGATCTTGATGTCATGCCTGGTAAAGATGATGGGGTTTTGCAGTACCCCAATATTGCCTTAAATAGATTGCGGTTGGAGCTGATGTTGTTTCCAATATTATGGGTCCTTTGTGCTGCTTTCCCCTTCCATCGTTCCTCACACTACCTCTTTTCCTTTCTTTCTTTTCCGTTCTTTCTTTCCCCATGCCACATCTGAATGACAAGCCTGCCTTTTAACTTAAACTGGTTTTGCCTTGGTTCACTGAGCCAATTACAAAATCTGAGAGCTGGCATGACGTAGGGATTTTAAAAACCTTGCTGAGAAATACTGCGACTTTTACAAAAACAATTTCAGCTTCCCATATAAAATTACTCATTTTTTTCTGAGTAAAACGGACCTCGCCTCCAAGCTTGTATCAGAGGTGGGTTCCTCCTGGTTCGGACCGGTTTGCCCGAACCGGTAGCGACCCACTGGTGATGTCACGATGATGTCACGGAGCTGGTTCGGTTGGTGCCGGTCCATGGACGCCGTCATCTTTTTTTTTTTGAATTTTTTTTGAATTTTATTTTTTGAATTTATTTATTTTTTTGAATTTTTTTCCGGGTTTTTTTTTTTCTGTGCATGCGCAGAAGCCGAGTTTCCGGCACTACGCATGCATCGCCATCTTGTTTTCGGCTTTTTTGGGGGGGAGGTTTTTTTATCTTTTTGCACTGCGCATGCGTGCATGCACGAAGTGTGCACGCGGCCACGCGGCGCGGGAAGAAGCGAACCGGCAGTGAGGTAAGTTAGAACCCACCCCTGGCTTGTATCAATACTTGGGTGCTCTCAGTGTTTGGATGGGAAACACAGTGGTCACCTCTCCACAGAGATATCCTTCCTTCACCACTTCTCCTGAAAAGAAGGGGAAGTCAAAGTTGTTGAAAGAAGAACAAAGTTTTGTTTCTATCTCCATTCCAAGCTAATGACACTGTTGTTTCTCTTTTCCCGGTTCTACCCAGCCTATCGGTATCAGGGAAGGCACTTCCTCGTCCCCAACTGTGCAACCTGGCAAGAGGACTGTGCGGAATGCTACCCAGGTCTGAAATGGTGAAGATCACACCCAGCCAGACTTGATCACTAAAATGGGACTTGTGAAGGTGACACCCAGCTGGTTATGGCCACTGAAATGGGATTTGTGAAGATCACACCCAGCCGTTTATAGTCACTAAAATGGAATTTGTGAAGATGACACCCAACTGGTTATAGTCACTAAAATAGAACTTGTGAAGATCACACCCAGGCGGTTATGGTCACTAAAATGGAACTTGTGAAGATGACACCCAGCGGTTATAGTCATTGAAATGGGATCCTGAAATGGATTTGTGCCTTCTTCTCCTAGCTTCCTTAGGAACTGACAGATGGATCTCATCAGTATGAGATGTGAACTTCAACATTCTTGGCTGGAAATCTCACTCGTCTAGGTAAGAACCAGCAACCTTAGTCCTCTAAGAAGCTCTATTTTGCATCCTCAAAATTTAGACCATTATGTTTTGGATACTGAGATTTCCGATGCAGTTTCTGGAACGGAGCACACCGCAATGCAACCTGATTTGCTGGCCTCCAATAAGTCTTCTAGAGAGCTGCTGAATGGATGGTATGTTAGAATCCCTAAAGCTTGCTTTGCAGCCAAGGACAACGGACAATGTAAACGAGACCGTAGATCTTACAGGGGAAGTGCTTGGATACAGTGGCAGGTAGGGAAGGATACGGCTGCAGTTGGATTGAGATGTGCCTTACTTTTCCAAAACCATTTTATCACATGAAGCTGCTTATATTCTGAGGCTGCACACACCTGGCAAATCTCTCCATTCTGTTATCAAAAGCACGGTACTGGAGTCTGGCCCAGTTTCCGTCTTGGAACCCAGTCAAGATCTCCTTCTTGGATACCAGGGGAAAACGACGGTGCTTTTAGAGCAGGAAAAGATATATCTTCCTGGCTTTTTTTTTTTTTAAATTTGAAGATGGAGTCCGTTCTTCAATTCTAAGATCAGTATTTCTCAACCTTGGTCACTTTAAGTGGTGTGGACTTTTATCAGAGCTTGTTGCAGAAAATTAAATCCAGAAAGCACACACAGGCAGACTGATGCAGCAGGATTGATTTAAATAAGAAACTTCTTTGTATACAAGAATAACAGATGAATTTACAATACCATTAGCAGAGTTCTTCTTCAATGTAGCAACGGTTACAAGTAAAACACAAGCAGCTTCGAGTTCAGAGTTCAGAGAGAGACAAGAGTACAGAGTGGGCTGAGCCACGCCCAGCCTTAAGCTTAAGTTTCAATTTTGATTCTCTGCACAGACTCAGAAGTGTTTAAGCTCCCATTGGCTGACTTAGTTGCTATGCCTATTCGTTGGCTGACCTTGTTACCATGGCTCTCCCAGTCATGAATATTCTGACAGACTTCAACTCCCAGAATTCCCCAGCCAGCTGTGCTGTGCTGGGGAATTCTGGGAGTTAAAGTCCACCCTGCTTTAAATGACCAAGGTTGAGAAATACTGCTAAGATTACCAAATGGTCTGAGCGGAGGGGTTTCCATGAATTCTTACAGCCCCACTCGACCCCCCCCCCCCACTGGCACTAAAGCGAGGCCCCCAATCTTCAATAGAAGGAGAAAAAAATTCTGGGAGGGAGGGGTGGTGGTTGGAGTATGGAAGGAACAGAGGTTGCAGTTGATTAACTCTTTCCAACCTGACACATTCTTTGCCCAACCAGCCAGTAACTGGGATAAAATGCAAAGTAGGGTTGCCTGGATTGAACAGACTTTCTGAACAGGTAAAGAGAGGGCGGTGCTTCCTGGTTTCGGCTGAGTTGGAGAAGGCAACACTGCCTCCTAGAGAGAGAAAGAAAAAATTGCAACTCCCTTGTCTGGGATAGGTTTCAACAACCTGGAATGGTTGAAAACAGACAAGCCGGTTTTGATGTAGGGTGAGCTAGCTGAACCTCTTAGAAAGGATTCTGGAATTCTTTGTGATTCAACATACAGTATCTCTGAGGGCTTTAGAATATAGGCCCACAAAAGATGTTCTGTGCAGTATGCGATAGTGTGCGTGGAAATGAGAGTGCTCCATTTAATCAACTTGCAAGACTCTTCTTTTTGTCTAATAACCTTTTCTGTTGCAATGAGAGCTTTCATAGAACCAGAGGAAGAAATTCTCAGAGGGATCCCATGGTCATTCACGTTGGTTTTGCTCAATGGGGATGCAGGCTCCGCCTCCTCGTCTCCTTTTCGTCATTATCTTCAGCTTTTTCTTTGCCAGCTACAGGTATTCCTCGACTTACGACCACAACGGAGTCCAAAATCTATGTTGTTAAATGAAACACTGGTTAAGTGAATTTGGCCCCATTCTACGACAATGTCTTGCCTCGGTTGTTAAGTGAATCGCTGCAGTTGATCAGTTAGTAACCCGGTTGTTCAGTGAATCTGGCTTCCCCATTGACTTTGCTTGTCAGAAGGTCACCAAAGGGGAAATCCCATGATCTTGGGACACAGCAACGGTCATAAATACGAACCGGTTGCCAAGCATCTGAATTTTTGAATTGTGATCATGGGGATGCCAAAAAAGTCATCACTGTGAAAAAACAGTCATAAGTCACTTTTTTTCAGTGCCGTTGTAACTTTGAACGGTCACTGAACAAACTGTTGTAAGTCGAGGACTACCTGTAATCAGAAATTTCCAAAAATGCACCCAAAGAAGAACCTCGATGGTTCTTTGAAGAAGAAAAAACCCCACAATGACGTATCAAATAAACTGTCTGAGAACGTGTTGGTTTACTGTTTTATAAAACTGACTCAAAATCCCCTTATAGCTGGCACAAAGGAGGCTGCAGTTGCAAGAAAATTAAAACTGTGTTAATATATAACGCAATTTTAATTTTCTTAGCAATACTACAGTTCCCTCGCGCCAGCATTAACGAGAGTACTTATTTGCTTCTGAAGAGCAATATGGAACACCTTTATTGAATTTCCTCCACAGTAGTGTAATTAAGGTGGAAGGAAGAGGGCCCAACCTGGATAAAAGCAAAAAAAAACAACCCTGGGTACCGAAACTATGTAGTATGAGAGTTTTAAGGTAACACATTCAATGGAAGTTCTCAGTGTAGAAAGTTAGCACCCACCCCTTTCCTAGAAGAATGAAAAATTTTGAGAAATATTTAAAAAGGCAGGATAAAATATTTCCCCTAAAAGAGAAATAAAAATCTTAAGGGAGACAGAAACTCAGAGCCCCGGCTCCCTGCCCCCAAGCAGATACTAAGCTGAGGCCAGCTTTTAGAAATGCAGATTTGGTAATCCATTACTCCCTACAGCAAGGTCTGAACAAAGAAAGAGTTAGTCCTCAGCCGCAATAGGAATTGCCCAACACCCTTTCAGAACACAAGTTTCTTCATTGCATCATCTCAGTTGCACCACACCCTCCAAACTTCAACCAAACCTGGGAGCTCAGACAACCTACAGAGCCAGCTATGAGCCCTACAACAGCCAATAGAATACATGTTCTTGCACAGGAACAGGAAGCTCAAGTGCAAAGCCCAAGAGAGGGTATAAAAACCCCTCACTCTCAGACCCGTGTGGTCAGCTGCCCAGCACCTCAAACCCATGTGGTTCTGCTTCATCGTTAAACCATCTTTCCAATCAGCCGCCATGTTTCCAGTGTCTTTCTCCCAGCTTGGAACTGAACCAGGTGGCTATTTCTTCCAACATCAGGAAAGGAGTTAAGAAGGAAAATCCGCTCAGGAGTGGGAACAGAGTCGGGATGGTGCCGGATGAGAAGCAAGAATCAAACGGATCTGATACGATCAAGATGCTTATTGGCAAGATGGGAAGTGAAAGTTTCAGCTGCTGCAGATTTCAAAATGGAAATATTTTGGAGTCTTTTGGGGTCCTACAGATGGACAGGGCCCATTGGAAGCACAGATACTCAACTTGCAAATTTTGACCAGAATTTTTGTTGCTAAGTAAGGCAGTTGTTAAGTGAATCATGTCCTGTTTAAAAACCTTTTTTTTTTGCGCCACATTGTTAAGGAAATCATTACAGTTGTTAAGTGAATTACACAATCCTTAGTTCTTTCTTCATTGACTTTGCTTGTTGGAAGCCAGCTGGGAAGATTACTTAACAGCAATCACATGACCCCAGGAAGTTGCAACCCTGGTAAATACCTGCTGGTTGCCAGGTGCTTCAATTCTGGGAGTTGTAGTCCCACACAGCTTAAAGTTGCTGAGGTTGGTCTACCAGATAAAATGGCTCCCAGCAATGAAGAAAACACGCCAAGTGATATACACCCATGAGAAAGAAGCAAATGGAAAGTTCACATCCGTAATTCAGTTTAACCATCTTGACTTTGGAAGTAAATCTCAAACAAACGTATTTAAGTCTAGCAGCATTATTGGTGTGGAGAACGCTCCGTGGCTCTGGTTATGTTATTTGTTGCATTGAAATTTTATCATGACACAATGGTGGTTCATTTCCTTGGAGAAATGGGGTTCTTTAAGACGACAGTGTTGCAAATAGTATTACAAACTGAGCGGAACCTCTACCATTTGAATGAAGATGCAAACTAGCGTTCGGCTAATTTTGACTTGTCCCAAATGTTCCAAGGATATTTTCATCTATTTTTTTAAAAATCAAAGTGTGTATTTTTTAGAAAGGTACTTATTGAATTTTGTATTGGGGAGGGGGAAATAAAATATATTTTAATATATTCATTTTTGTATGGATTTTTTTAAAGTGCAGCTTAATGGGGAAGGGAGGCATGACAGAAAGAATACATTGAATGAACAATGTGGCAAAGAGAAGTGGGAAGCAGGTTATTGGCCATTGTTCTGTCTCTGATGTCAAACGGGTCTAGAACGGGTGTCAGCAACCTGCAGCTCCAGAGCCGCATGCGGCTCTTTGGGCCCTCTGCTGTGGCTCCCTGTCGGGTGATCCGACCACTGGCTGGCCCCGACCCTCGCCCTCCCCTCCCAGTCACTCTTCGCCTGGCCTGAGAAGGGCAACGGCGGGGGATGGAGAAACGGCCAGGGCAGAGACAGAGAGATACAGAGAGAGGGGGAGAGATAGAGAGACATAGAGAGATACAGAGAGATGGGGGAGAGAGGGGGGAGGGAGAGAGGGGGGAGGGAGAGAGAGAGATAGATGTCAAAAGGGTTTTGTGGTTCCCAGTGTTTTTTAACAACCGATTCTCTGCCCTAATACACTGGCTGGGTAGGCATGGCTAAGGGGTCATGTGACTGGTGGAAATGAGTGATATCGAGTTGGCCATGCCCACCCAGGTTTTGTGGCTCCCGGTGTTTTCTTTTCTGTGAGAAACGGGTCCAAATGGCTCTTTGAGTGTTTAAGGTTGCAGAACAACTCGCCGTGGCCAACTTACCACAGCTATCTTGCCACGGCCATCTTGCTGTGTTCAACTCACCGTGGCCATCTTTCCATGGCTAACTTTCCATGGCCAACTTGCTGCAGCCAACCCGGTGCAGCCATCTTGCCGCATTAAACTTGCTGTGGGACAAATCGCTATGGTCAACTCACTGTGAGACAATCCATGTGAGATAACTCAATGCCATAAAGGTTATCCACCACTGTTTCTTCTACATTATTTCCATTTTTTTTGTGTGTGAATGGAAATAATGTCAAAGAAACAGTGGCAGATAATATTTATCACGTTGAGTTATCCCGTGTGGAATTATCTCGTGGCGAGTTGTTCCACAGCGAGTTGGCCACAGCAAGATGGCTGCAGCAAGTTGGCCGTTGTGAGATGGTCGCAGAGAGTTGACCACGGAAAGGTGTCCCATTTTGTGTCAAATTACTCCAAATTCCATGCAATAATGCATTTCTCTAGAATAGGAATGGACACTTAAAAATCAACCCCATCACCAAAGCCTTTGTTTGGAGAAGATTGTGGGTGGATGGGCACGGGGTCAAGGGAAAAATACAATTCAAGGGGTACAATAGGGCAGGATATACCTCCGTGCATGACTATACTTCACACCTATGCAATTGCACTTGTAGTCCTCCACTTACAACCATAATAGGGACCAGAATTTCTGTTGCTAAGTGAGTTGCACCTGTTTCTACAACCTTTTTTTGCCACAGCTGTTAAGCAAATCAAAAAGTCATTAGGCCCGCTGTAACTGCAAACGGTCATTAAGCGATCAATTGTAAGTCAATACTACCTGTATTTAGAAAGGGCCTCCTTCATAATTGAATCACCTTCTGGAGGATCCATCAAGGACTGGCAACCCATCAAGTGGGATGGGAAGACAGGACACCGCCACAAGGAGAAAGCTTCAAGAGTCCTTTCCAGCCTTTTGATCTTTCTCAATTTATCCCACTATTTAGAATAGAATAGAATAATAACAGAGTTGGAAGGGACCTCAGAGGTCTTCTAGTCCAACCCCCTGCTTAAGACGGAAACCCTATACCATTTCAGACAAATGGTTGTCCAATCTCTTCTTAAAAACTTCCAGTGTTGGAGCATCCAAAACTTCTGGAGGCGTTCCACTGATGAATTGTTCTCACTTAGGAAAGTTCTCCTTAGTTCTAGGTTGCTTCTCTCCTTGATTGGTTTCCATCCGTTGCTTCTATTTATGCAACCTGAGCTTTTCCTCTTTCCTGTCTTTTGGCATCAGTTCTATTTATCTTTCTGCCCATATACACACAGCACAACTGATAGGCCACAGTGGGTATACCAGACTGGCCAGAACAACGGCACAGGGCTGTGGGCCCAAATGTTGGTGCAGGATGCTCTCTCCTCATGAGATAGTGACCTATTGTTTGGTCCTGCCCCTCCTTCCTCTCCCCCTCCAAAAGATGAGCTTTTTGGTATTTAGCCCTGCTAATCTGGCCTGATGGCTGACTCCCTTCTGGCTTTTCAATCATTTTTGTTGCTTTTAAATGGGAACCGAGATGAAAGCTAAATGAATGGCTGCTCTGCGATGGGCAATTGCTCTGATAGCAGGCAGCCCAGGGGAGAAGAAAAGAGACAGAAAAAGAGAAAAACAGGTCCAGCTGGATGTAAGTCGAGGGAAAGCTGCAGGAAGACTGATAGGAATTCTTCTGGAGACGAACAGATGACTTAGCGCAGGGCTTCCCAAACTTTTTCCTTATTTATTTTATTTATTTATTTTGTCAGGCATGTATTAGATAACAGAGATAAGTATAAACATAATTATGAATACATGAAATGGATACAAATAAAAGGGAACATTAGGACAGGGACAGTAGGCACGCTGGTGCGCTTATGCACGCCTCTTAAAGACCTCTTAGGAATGGGGTGAGGTCGACAGTAGACAGTCTAAGGTTAAAGTTTTGGGGGTTTGGGGAAGAAACCACAGATTCAGGTAGTGCATTCCAGGCATTGACAACTCTGTTACTGAAGTCGTATTTTCTGCAATCAAGTTTGGCACAGTTTACCATAAGTTTGTATCTATTATGTACTCGTGTATTGTTGTGGTTGAAGCTGAAGTATTCATTGACAGGTAGGACATTGTAGCAGATAATTTTATGTACTACACTTAGGTCGGACCGAAGACAGAGTGAGGGTCGTGTACAAGGTCATATCCGCCCAGCTTGTATTTTGTGTTTTGATGTTTTTTTTTTTTTTTTTGCCAATGTGTAAGACAGAGCATTTGTTGGTTGAGATTTGGAGTTGCCAATTGTTTGACCATTCTGACAGATAGTCAAGGTCTTTTTGTAGGGTAGCAGCATTGTCGGTGGTGTTGAATAGTTTTACATCACCAGCGAAGAGAACGCAGTTAACTTCATTAACTCAAAGCTGCTGATCAGAAAGTCTCATAGATCGTTAAGTCCTTTCCTTCAGCACTGTCGTAACTTCAAACAGTTGCTGAACGAATGGTCGTAACTCGAGGAGGACTCGTTTTACAAAAATAGTATCGCTGAATCAGCTGTCTGTCATTTCAACAAGAGGAGGGGGGGTCAACCTCTCTTCCAAAGCACCTGAAGGCAGGACAAGAAGCAATGGGTGGAAACTCATCAAGGAGAGAAGCAACCTAGAACTAAGGAGAAATTTCCTGACAGTTAGAACAATTAACCAGTGGAACAACTTGCCACCAGAAGTTGTGAATTCTCCAACCTGGAAGTTTTTACGAAGAGATTGGATAACCATGTGTCTAAAATGGTATAGGGTCTCCTGCTTGAGTAGGGGGTTGGGTTAGAAGGCCCCTTCCAACTCTGCTGTTCTGTAAATTCTATAATTTGATCTCTTTTCATCTTAATAAGAATATCTTTGGGGATTTTCGAATATGTTTTAGTACACATGGCAATCTTTAAGTCAATGTAAATGTCCCCATTGTGATGGCTAATAGGTTTCTATGTCATTACCCAAAAGGGAGGGGGGAAAGCACTTTTACCCAATTTGGGGTAATTTATCGAGATTTGGGAAGCACTGACTTAGTGGAAGAGGGAAGGGGGCCCCTCAAATTTGGCCTGCAATATATCAGCAACCACAACTGGAAGTGCCCTCCTCTATTTGAAAATATTTGTAAGGTGGAAAGTTCACCTTGCTTTGTTCTAGGACTGTGCTGAGAATCGTTGTTAAGAAGGGTCCGGACACTTTCCTTTTAAAGACGTAGTGGCTTTCACGATCCAAACTGCCTTATGTATACCTCCGAAGCCGATGCCCACAAGAAGATAATAAATCTTCTGGCCTTTGTAAAGTTTGATCATTGGGGCATACGATCATATATCTCCCTGGGCTGTCTAGGTAGCCAGCATTGACATAAATAGTAGAGAGCATCTGTTTTCCTCTGTCTATACATGCAAATGCATAGGATTGCCAACATGATCGCCAACATCCGATGACGGATATGGCACAAGAAGAAGAAGAAGAAGAAGATACATGCAAAAAGTTCCACTTTGTGGAAAAAGACCTGTGTTTTGCTCTTTTAGAAATCATTGGTGAAAGATTTCCTCCAATTGCTTTGCAGGCAAGGATGGTTTTTTTTGAAATCATTATGAATAAAAGGGGTGTGGTTTCCCCCCCCCCAGCTTTAAATTGGCAGTAAATGAAAAGAGTTCATCTCGGAGTATGTTTGTGTATCCTTGTGTGTGGTATAGGAATAGTAATCTTCTTCTACTGATTCAACAAGATTGGACAATAAATTACAACCCAAGATTAATTCTTTGCACTGCAAAACCCATTTTGCTAATGTCCTGTCAAGGGGAACACCGACTTTCCGGGAAAATGGTTTCCTCTGAGATATATCTCTATATCTCTATCACCTTTTCTTTCTATATACACACACTTTCTTCCACAATCTAGGAATTTCCTGGTCCAATCAAGTTACTAATTCAATACAACCTTGTTTGACTTTTTAAGGTCAGCCAAGGTTACCCGCTGTAGGAATTTCATTTATAGAATGTGATTAACCGAGGATAATAGCACCCTACCATACATCTATCATTCTGTTTCAGTATTAAGAGTGAGAAAGTAAAGGGAATTTATACTCTACCGTTCCTCTTCGGTCTTCCTGTGTTGTGTGTCATTAGGATCCGAACAACACAGGAGTCATCCTATGGGACAAGTAATATTTAGCCGAGTATGAGTACATTTTCTCTTCCTTATCCATATGAAGAAGTCCAGGATAAAAGGGAATAAAAGTCTTCCCGTTGTAGTTAAATACCCAAGCATCTATCTATATGGCTAATATTCTTATTAAAACTTAATTTTCCAATCTGACCCTAAAGAGATCTGATTTGATGAAGCGATATAATTCTACATTAAACGCCATTCGTTCCTGAACTTTCTGCATTATTTAGGTTGTTAATAGCTTGTTTTTCCTTTTGGATTTGAAAGGCATTTTAAAGACAACAAACAAGTTATCTGTTTCATGGCAATTTTACCGCCGCTGGAAAGTGTAGTTAATGAAATGTTGAAAATTTCGATCAGGAATTCTCCCCACCACCCTGTGCTCCCATCCTTTAATTCTCAAATCCCTAAATTACATTTCTCATTTGTACGGCATAGAAGTAACTGTGATTTTTTTTTAAAAAAAAGAATTTCTGATATGCACAGTTGTGTTTGCTACAGTGTCTGTCTATATAACAAACGGATGTATACAGGTAGACCTTGACTTACCTTTGTAATTGGACGCCACGATTACGGTCATAAGTTAGAATAGAATAGAATAGAATAGAATAGAATAGAATAGAATAGAATAGAATAGAATAGAATAGAATCAGACAAATGGTGGTCCAATCTCTTTTTAAAATCCCCCAGTGTTTAGAGCACCCACCCAATTCATTCCACTGATTAATTGTCCTCACTGTTAGGATGTTTCTCCTTAATTCCAGGTTGCTTCTCTCCTTGATTAGTTTCCATCCATCGCTTCTTGTCCTGCCCTCAGGTGCTTTGGAGAATAGCTTCACTCCCTCTTGTTTGTGGCAAACCCTGAGATATTGGAACACTGCGCTCATGTCTCCCCTAGTCCTTCTTTTCATTAAAATAGACATACCCAGTTCCTGCAACCATTCTTCATATGTTTTAGCCTCCAGTCCCTTAATCATCTTTGTTGCTCTTCTCTGCACTCTTTCTAGAGTCTCAACATCCTTTTTACATCGTGGCGACCAAAACTGGATGCAGTATTCCAAGTGTGGCCTTACCAAAGCATTATAAAGTGGTATTAACACTTCATGTGATCTTGATTCTATCCCTCTGTTTATGCAGCCTAGAACGGTGTTGGCTTTTTTGGCAGCTGCTGCACACTGCTGGCTCATATTTAAATGGTTGTCCACTAGGACTTCAAGATCCCTCTCACAGTTACTACTGTTGAGCAAGGTACCACATATACTGTACCTGTGTTGTGATATTTGTAAAGCAGGTCATCATGTGGCTGGACCTGATTTTATGACCTTTTTGGGAGCAGTTGTTAAATGAATACAATAGTCATTAAATGATCCCATTGTGTGCTACGGAGTGTTTTTTTTTTCCTGGAAACCAGAAGTAAAAGCCAGTTTTCAGAAATAAACATCATAAAATTGTGCTCACGTGACCTTAGGGTACTGCAAATAACTTTAAAGGCTGGCCAGTTGCCCAACATGCAGTCACATGACTGGGGGGGACGGGGTGGCTGTTAGAACTTTGGAATTGGGTAGTAACTTTTGGGGAGGAGCTGTCGTAACTTCAAATGGTTGTTAAGTGAATGGACGTCAGTCAAGGATTACCAGGCAATTACCATATTCTAGTCTAGCACATGTGGCCACCAACCCAGGGATGAAATGCAGCAGGTTCTGACAGGTTCTGGAGAACCGGTAGCGGAAAGTTTGAGTAGTTTGGAGAACTGGCAAATACCACCTGTGGCTGGCCCCAGAGTGGGGTGGGAATGGGGATTTTGCAGTATCCTTCCCCTGGAGTGGGGTGGGAATGGAGATTTTGCCATATCCTTCCCCTGCCACACCCACCAAGCCACGCCCACCAAGCCACACCACGTCCACCAAGCCACGCCCACAGAACCAGTAGTAAAAAAATTTGGATTTCACCACTGCACCAACCCTTTGTTCTTATTTTGTAGTTTAGTGGGTCTGAGATCAGATATTAACCACAGACGTGTATATCACATGAATGTAACATTGTACTACATGGAATTAGAAATTTGTGATGGTATGGAGGTAAAAATAGGCAAATATCACCCACAGGAAATTTCTGCAAAAAATCCACTGGGGAAAAAATAATAAAAATTCCACAAGAAGACCGAGCTATCCCCCTCCCTTACTTCAGCATATCCTACTCTCTAACTCAACAGTTTCACCTAATCTGTTTTCTCCTCTTAATAGATGTACCAGCTGCTAAAGAAATGTAAGAAACGTTTTTAGAAATGTTTTATGTTTCGTTCGGTGTAAAATGTAATGATCCTTTCCAGCACATGATAAATGATAAAAATCCAACATCATTTTTTCTTACGAGTCTTGGCAGAAGTAAAAAATATATCCAGCCTCAGTTTGAACATATTCCAGGAAGTATTTAAGGGGAAATAATAGCCATCAAAGTATTTATAAATTCAAGTTTTTGAAAGGGATGGCCATAACTCAAATTTTATGGCTTTCTCTCTCTCTCTCTCTCTCTCTCCCCCTCCCTCTCTCTCTCTCTCTGTGTGTGTGTAGACGTGGTTACTCAATTTTTTTAAAAAATAATTCATTCTTGTAAGGATACCATAGCTGCTGCGGTGAAGGCTGAATTCATAAGAAGCACCCAACCAAAATATGGATTGCTTGTACCTTAGCGTTTGGGATGAAGCCAACTAAATATGGTTTACTCAGTAGGTCACGCTTAAGTAAGCCACGTAGATTACCACAATTTATACTTCGACATGAACACATGACTCGCTTTCATGGTTTTCTATGATTTTATTGAAAAAAGGATTATTTTAGTACTTTCATTTGTAACTCTTTTTTCCCCTCATGGATTTGGCAAAAATAATAAATAAATTAAAAAAATAACCCAAAGACTCAGGAATTCTTCCGCAAAGTTCCCTTCCCTTTTAGGTGTTGGATTCGAGCCCCTTTGCTTGAGGTGTTCGAATCCCACGCTTTTTGGGATGGGTACGGTTCCCCTGCAATGGATGTGGCCCTTGGCGGGCCTGCATGAGATGGAAGACAAGGTGGTTTGTTCATTTTGCTTGCAATAAAAGTAATTTTTTTAACAATGTTTTCTCTTTTTTTTTTAGTTTAGTGTTGAGGTACAGCATCCACTAACATGCCCCCACCCCTGTCCAGCTGCCCTTCTATCCTACCCTCTAATGGTTGTGACAGTAACAGAGTGTGGGACCATTGATGGAGGGGGTAGACTCAATTGGCCTGCTATCAAGCATGGTTGCCCTTCCATAGATCCGCCCATTCCCTTCTCCAGGTTCACCTCTCCTTCTGCACCTGTGCCTGGCCAATTGCTTTCCTGGGCCAGATCAAGATCTCTCTGCTACTTCCTGTCTTCTAATTATGGCACCAGCCACATTGTCCTTGGAGCTCCTGCAAAGGCCATGAAGATGCGGTTCCTCTACTGTCTTGCTGCTCTACACCTCTGTAGACTTTAGGGCTATCAGAACCAGGTTGCAAAGATACATTGAGTAGAATTCTAAACTTCTGCTATCTCTGGTTATCACTGCAATTTCCTAGCTTTCTTACCTTACTAGGCACCGATCCATCCTCTATGAATCTGCCCAATGACTGCATCTTCAGACCATGTTCATGAAGCCTTTGTATACCTGGCTCTATAGTTTACCAAACCTGTTTTGCTACTTCTACCTTGCTGGGTTGACTCTTCTTTACCCTGCCTTCCCTTCTATCCTGTTTCTTCTGCTTTCATCTACTAGGCATGCCATATCTGGGTTGTAGAACTCTGAACAATCATGAGGTGGCACTGAGTGTCCCTTCGCTTTCTTCTGATGGTCATCTGCAATTTTGCAGACTGGATATGGTAGCCTTGAAATCCAGGTCCTTTATATAGGATTCCTCCTTTGCTGTGAAGATGGTCCTAGGCATTTAAACAGTTGGGATCCTGGTAGAACATGGTGTAGGAGAGCTTATCCTGCAGGACCAAGTCTAGTGTGCCTCATGCTCAGCTATGCTATTTATGCTTTCCATTCAGAGGCTCTGCGACTAAAGGGGTGGGGGGTTATTTTTGTGGCTCTATTTCCCAGAATGCTTTGCTCATTTACAATGGTTCCTTCTACAGGTATATCTCTCTGACATTATCTCAAGGGTTTCCAGATTTTTTCCCAACCTTTCTGCGTGTTTTGCAACAGGTGACCAATAGTCTCACCTGTAGAGGTTTTTCCCATAGCATCTGCACACCTCTTTCTCATTCTTCCTCACTGATAGGCAACTCCAGCCCATGATTTCAATCCAACTACCCATGTGTCTAACAAGGATAGGCATCATTACCAAATGATAATTGTTGGAGATCCTAGAACTCCGGAGCAGCTGCTGAATCAGAGCTCCTAACAGATTCAGACAAGAGATGGTAAAGAAGGTGGGTAGTTGAGGTTCAGCAATAAAGGCCTACCAAGGTCTCAACTGTCCTATTAGGGCCTCATCAATTTTCTTTAAAAAAAATTTCAAGTGAAGCTCAACTCTCTGTAACTTCATGGACTCACTTATTAAGTTTACTCAGTGGTTTGACATCAGAAAGGGACAATTCGCCACAGCCAACTCACTGTAGCCATCTCGCCATGGCCAGCTCACCGCAGGACAACTTGCCACGGAAAATTCCACGTGGCATAACTCAACACGATACCGGTAAATGTTTTATTTGCCACTGTTTCTTTGACGTTATTTGCATTTGTTGTCCATGGAAATAATATCAAAGAAACAGTGGCGGATAACATTTACTGCATTGGGTGCAGTAATTCCATATGGAATTGTCTGTGGCGAATTGTCCCGTGGTGCGTTAGCTGTGGCTAGTTAGCTACCATGGCTAGTTAGCCGCGGTGAGATGGCCGTGGCAAGATGGCTGCGGTGAGTTGGCCACCTGAAAAGAGGACTCCCCCATCCCAAAATGAAGCAGACCTCACCTTGCTTAGCTTCGATAAAGTACTCTCTGCTAAGACTATCAACTCACTAGTGGCTATCAATAATTACATGTGCTTCTAATTGTGAGTTGCATCTTTTCTCCCTGCTTCAGGGTGCCCTTCATAGAGTAACAGGCAAATACATTAACTGGCCTTTCCCTGCCTCTCGATTCACTGGAAAACTGAACCTCTTGGACTTCTGCCTAATCAGGCCATTGTTAATTCCAGAATCTTTGAGGTAATGGAAGTGACAAGCTCTACCTCTAATATAAGATATGCTCTAAAATCACTCAACAATGCAGAGTTAAACCAAACCTTCCCCAACTGGGCACTTTCCAGAAATAGCAGACTATAATTCCCATTATTGGACTTTCAGAATTGTAGCCTGGGCCTTCTGGAGGACAATAGGTTGGAGAAGGCTGTTTTAAATGTGGCTCTTTAAATTAGAGGGAGGGGAGAAAATACCTGAATACTTGACTAGTAAGTAAGTATATTCACTAGAGAGCCAACATGTTGTAATATAGGTAGTCTTGATTTACAACCACAATTGAGCCCAAAATTTCTAAGCCAGACAGTTGTTAAGCGAGCTTTGCTCCATTTTGCAACCTTTCTTGCCACAGTTGTTAAGAGAATCACTGCAGTTGTTAAGTTAGTAACACGGTTCTTAAGTGAATCTGGCTTCCCCGTTGACTTTGCTTGTCAGAAGGGTTGCAAATGTGATCACATGACCCCGGGACACCGCAACCGTCATAAATATGAACCAGTTGCCAAGCATTTGAATTTTGATCACATGACCATGGGGATGCTGCAACGGTGGTGAAAAACGGTCACAAGTCACTTTTTTTCAGTGCCATTGCAACTTTGAATGGTCACTAAACGAACTGTTGTAAGTCAAGGACTACCTGTACTCCAAATATCAAGTCTTCCTTTCTCTGATGATTGCTGATGGCAACTAAGAGCATAGACTTCAGCTCTGGACCACCCACTCCATCAGAAATCGCTCACACTCTTCCCGGGGGGGGGGGGGAATAATAATACATTCTCCCTCCCTCAAGTTTTACAGGATTGATGCGGTGCATACTATTGTAATTAGTGGTTTGCACAAATAGTCACATGTGCAGACAAGGTGTAAAGTCTGTGTAAAGCCTGGAGATTCACCTTTTACCATCCCTTCTTATTTTGCAAGATAGGTTTGCTCCTTGTTTGCATACTCTTATTCCAAAAAGATTACATTTGGTTTACATAAACATAAGGGGGAGTTTGCAACTCTGTTAAAACCATCTTGTTCAAACAGCATTTTAACAACTTCTCGGGGTTATAATACCCAGTGTTTATGCCCAGCTAACAATGACTTTCCACATGCTTTCCATAGAGTTTACACTCTGTTTCGACATGCTTAATGAATTGTTTACATCTGGTTTGCAAAACGCCAGACTCTCTGCAGCACACACACACACACTTTACAACTATTTTACATTTGGCTTACATGTGCTTCACAAATCATTTACATCCATTTTTTTTTCTTTTGCACATACTTGGCATGGTGTGATAGTTGGCAAATAGTTGCACTCTGCTTACACATGCTTTTACAGAGCTTTTTCACGTGATCTACACCAAGTTCACACCTTGGTCTGCCTGTGCTTTATAATGAATTTGCATATGCTTTTTAATGAGTTTGCACTTTGTCCGGCATGCACTTTACACAGTGTTTACAAGTGCTTTACACAAAGTTAATGCCTTGTTTACACATAGTTTACACATGGTTTGCAACTTTTTTTTTTTGTAAAAGATTCTTACTTCACATGGGCATTAGAAATGTACATGGTCTTGACACACTCCAGAACTTTAGAATGTGTACCTGCTGTTCAGATATAGACTGAGAAAATCTCGTGGCTTGATTTGAAAACACCAGTTAACTAAAAGAATAATAACTTGAGGATAATAGCCAAGATATGCTGTTCCGGTACAAGGCATAATGATTGAAAATCATAATACACTTCCATCACTATGAGCAAATATTGGCTCATGTGTGTGTATGTTTTAATTAGTACTGACATGTATTACATGTGGATTTTCATGTGACTTACACATGGTGTAGACATGGGTTGACACATGGTTGACACATATATTTAAGTAATTTTTGCACTTGGTATTCACATGCTTAGCACGTGAGACACATTTTTTTTTGGGAAGAGAGTAACTGTGATTGGCACGAAAGTGTACACAGAATTGTTCAAAAAGTTAAATGTCACACATAGTTAACACATGCTTTACTCATGGTTTAACGCCTGCTTTACTCACTGGATTTCTCATGCTTTACATTAATTGCTTGTGATGAACTTGCAAATTGAACATGACTTCCTCGCGACTATCACATTGTCTACTCATGCTTTGCACATGACTTACTAATGGCTTGCAAAAGGTTTATTCACTTATTTCTGGTGTGTGACTTATGCACAAACACATGCATGCACATTCATTGCTTGATTTCCAAGTGCGCAACATGTACTCACTCCAGGCAGGAAATATACACGTGACCTTAATCCGAACTGAGGTTTACTTCACACACATGGCTATATACTTCTGCAGGTAAATTGCACACGGTTGACACAGACATCCTACAAAATGCAGTTCTTGAGACATTCCCCCCCATAAGGCTGAAGAAGATATGTGTGTGTAAAGCAGGATTGTAAACTCATGAAAACATTGTCAACTTTGCATGGACTTGTTAAGATGTCAGAAGCACAGTTCCTACCTCAGGGTAGTATCAGGGATACTAACAGCTTGGATCACCAGAGAGATCCTATTGGACCTGTTCTATCCATAACTGCAAAAAACAAAACAAAAACCCGCATCTGACATTCTTTGGGGGTAGCAGGGATTTAATGTTATTACTTGAACATGAAACAGTACCATGTGTGAAGATGATATTGTTACGTTGACCAACAGGAGCAGAAGTTACTGTTAGAAGCAATTGGGACTTCATGCCAGTGGTAGTGGATACCGGTTTTGCATGGTTCAAGTTTATTTCTTTATTTATTGCACTGATTTCACAAAAGCAAAAAAAAAAAAAAAAGAAGAAGAAGAAGACGACAAAATAAAAGAAAAGAAGGTGGGGGGGACACCCTTTTCAAAGTTTCCAAGCTTTCTCCTGAGAGTTGAGAGAAGCGACAGATTAAAAATGAATACAAAAACCATGTTTTTTTTAAAAAAAATAATTAAACTCAGGTCCTATCAAAGAGCTGCAAATATTGCATAGTGCCCAAACTTCTGCTGTGGGAAACCACAGCTCACCTCTCCCCTCCCCGTTGCGATTCAGTCTGCGTGGAAAAAGTGTCAGGCCTGGCACAAATAACTAAAAGCGTGTTCACATCTCTAACCACCCCCCACTCTCCACTTATGCTCTCCCCTCCCCACCCCCCACCCCCATTTGCAGCTCAACATGAGTGAGTTGTTACAATGCAAGGCATTTTGAGTTATATGAGGAGGTTTGACCTCGGTCTTGGGTTCAGGATAGCACGCGTGCAACTCACCCTTTGATTCTGCCATCCTCAAAGGGTGAGCAGGCATGGATGGATGGAAGCCAAATCTCCAACAGAAGGAGATTCCGCACTCCTCAAATTTATTTTATTTTATTTATTTATTTATTTGAATTTGTCAAACAAAAACGAGAACAAGAACAAGAGAATAAAAATACAATGACAGGGACGATAGGCACGTTAGCGCACTTATGCACGCCCCCTCTACTGACCACTTAAGTATGGAGTAAGGTCCACGGAAGTCAAATTGTTAGGATTTACTTTCTGTAAATGCCATTCTGATGACATTGCTCAGAAGATCGTTATTAAAATAATAATAATAATAATAGGAACTTCAATAGAACTGTGGTCCATTTCAGTTGTTCTGAAATGACAGTGATGATTTTGTCGGTTTCTTCCTTATGCACACGCTTTCCCCCTTGCTCTGATTCTGCTGGATTACAGAGAGGACTGCAGAATAAATGTTTTAAAACCCATATTTAGAGAATAGGAATTAGAATTCAGCTGAGATTTACAGCATCTTGGCGTTGACTGGCCTGCCAACGCCAATTTTTACTGCCTCGTCAAAGTTATACTGACTGGATCTCATCGGCATGATTTTAATAGACTTCATGTCCCAGGAAATTTGTAACTTTCCTCCTTCACAACGCCATGGTGTAAAAGCTTCAGACTGCTTTCTTCAATGTTTTGGGGAACTCTGTTCATACCAAATAAGCCTTGATTGACACTGGTAAATCCTCATGTCTGCGAGCTGGAGATACAGGGGAGGAATCTGGAGGCCTTGAACCAGCGCTGTCCAAAGATATTTCTGTGGTCATGTGACCAGCATGATGTCACAGAGTGCCGTTACCTTCCCACCGAAGTGGTACCCATTTATCTACTCGCATTTGCATGCTTTCGAACTGCTAGGTGGGCAGGAGCTGAGGCGAGGATGGGAGCTTACCCCATCACATGGAACTCGGGTCTCGAACTTTGGGCTGCCGGCTTTCCAGCCGACAAGCCCAGAATCTTAACTGCTGAGCCACAGCGCTGCCCACCCTCCTGTAGGGAGAGTAAGAAATATGTCCCATTGGCTATTCCTCAGCTCATCCAAACCCAATCACCCATCCACCCAGGTGGATATTTGACAGGATATCAATAAAGATCCAGAAATGCTAACACTATGGCAAAAGATAAGTGAATTGCTATAGTTATGACAGGACTCCAGTAAGGATTACTAGTAAAAAAAAGGCTCAATCCGTTTTACAAATTGTTCTATTAAAGAGAATAGGTCTCAGCAGGCCACAAAGTCTAATGAGATAAAGTAGTAGCTGGAAGGCAAAATGAAAAGATGGGGAAAGGATACGTGAATTCAAAAGCAAGCAAGCAAGCATCTCAACTCAAGAGCTAAAGTTTGCTTCTAATTTGGTCATCTCATTCTCTCATGAAACAAAGGTGGGATACTTAATCTGAGAATAAATATCAGTGTTGCTCAATCCCTAACTCTTTCAGTTTTAGCGTTGATACCTCCCAAATTCAACTCCAGCATGATGAAGTAGACAGTGCATCAGATTTGGATATTGGTCACAATGGACCCTTTGGCCATATAGTTGAGTGGATAGATCACGATTCGTGGTTTTGATTCCAGAGTAATCATGAAGCTATCTTTGATTTCTCCATTCATATCTTAAACTGGTTATGCTACCAACTATTCAAGGCACTGAGGCTAGAGGAGGTTATTATGTCACAAATTCCTAGAACAGAGGCAGGCCACCATGGGCTCCTTTATGACCTGTGGACTTCAACTCTGAGCATGGCTGGCTCAGGAATTCTGGGAGTTGAAGTCCACAGGTCATAAAGGGGCCACAGTTGCTCACCCCTGTCCTAGAAGGAACAAGAGAATCTAGAATCCAAGTGGCCAACACTTGAAGAAGAGGGAAACATCAGTATCTGAATCCAAATTTAAGCATATTAAGCAACAGCCCTTGAAATGAAGCAAGGATAATATATAAATGCCATGATTTTAATGAATTGTCCCAAATTTACTACCAAAGAGACATGATATGCCACCCATTCACCACTTCAAATCTGGATCCCAATGTCACTTGTTTTCTATAATTCTCGTGTTTACTCATGGCTTACTACCGCCCTGGGTTCTTTTCTTCGGGTGAGCACTTTAGGTAGATAACAAAGTTTTTAAAAGCATAACTTCTGAGCAGCCAAGACCCCTGCCCTCACTTTCCCCTATTGTTTCTCTGGCAGCCTGCAATTTAAGAGGATTTGTAAGAGATAAACATGATCTGGAGAGACACATAAGAACTTTAGCTCTTCCAACCGTGTGAAAAGTTCTCAAGTGCCACGGTTTTTACACACTCACAAGCCGGGCAGCAAATTGCTCGACTCCATTTCTTAAGCCTACTGCTGAACCCTAAAAGTTCTCCATTTTAAAAGTAACAATGGACAGCAAAGGCCACCCAATTATTCACTAAGTTCCTAAAGCCAGCACAATGGTAGGACTTCTGGAGACGGCCAACTGCTTATTTTGTGTCCTTCTACTGCCCAAAGCTCTCGTGCATTTTCATATAGCAAGAACATGATCTCAACGGGCCAGAGGTGGGAAAGCCACAAAACAAAGGAGGTATCCTAAAGGTCATTCATTAGGTCTTGAAGTATACCTGCAGCCACAATGTGATGCTGCAAAATTCTCTTACAGTTATGGGATGAGTATTGTCAATTGCATAGCTTATACTGGTCCATTTATTTCCTCTAATCTAGCCATGAGTACTGATTGTAATGTAACAAAAATAATGTACTGTATGTTGGACTTCAGCTCCCAGAATATTCATTCACTAGTCATGCTGGCTATGGAATTCTGGGACTTGAAGTCCACCCACCTGGCCAAGGTTGGGAAACACTGCATTAGTGGGAACCCTGAGATTTGCAAAACTAATTGTTTTTCACAAAATAAGATAGAAGAGTGAACGCCCATAAATCATCCAGAGAAAACTCAAGAGCTCTGCTTTGATCTCCTGAACCACCAGAAGGCAGGACAAGAAACAATGGATGGAAACCAATCAAGGAGAGATCCAATTTAGAACTAAGGAGAAATTTCCTAACAGTGAGAACAATTAGCCAGTGGAATGGCTTGCATTCAGAAGTTGTGAGTACTCCAACCCAGGAGGCTTTTAAGAAGAGACTAGATGGCCACTTGTCTGGATCTCCTGTAGGGGGTTGGACTAGAAGACCTCCAAGGTCCCTTCCAACTGTGTCTGCTTCTGATAAAGGGGCTTTTAAGTATTATCCTTTCTTGAGGATCTAGTTCTATGATAGGACTGTGAGGAAATGACACTGGAACTCTATTTCCTCCAGAACTGGGTCCTTAGGTCTCACCACCACTCATTCATATCCTCCCTTCTCCCTAATCATCTTTGCCTTCATGGCAATTAAAATATCCATTTTAAAAAGCAAAATAACTCCAATTACTCTCGAGCCCATTAGAACCTATCCTTCAGAAATGTTGTGCAGAGAATATAGAGCCACATCTTAGCGGAAAGATCTGCTCCTCTTTAATTTTTTTTTTTTAAAAAGAAATATACAGTACATCTGGGACTCTGGACAGCTAACAATACATCATATCCATAACCATAAACCTCCAAGTTGAAAAAAAAATGAACATGATGATAACATTAATATAATGCAGTTATTGTCCTCAAGCTGACTTTCATCCAACAACACAACCAAACCATCCAGCTCAGTTAGCATCCTGACCAGGGATGGTTTTCACTTACCTTCCCTACCGGTTCGCAAATGTGAGCACACGCGCCACCTCCACACATGCGCACAGCCTCCCGCGCATGCACTTTACTCGCGTGCGAGCCTTCCACACAATGCGGCCAGCCTCAAAAACGTGCACAAATAGGATAGCATAGAGCCGGGGCGGGGGGGGGGGGCGGGCCTACCCGTGATTTCCGCTACCGGTTCAGGCGAACCGGTCCGAACTGGCTGAATACCACCTCTGATCCTGACCCAATACCTGAGGGAACAACCAAGTTTTTAAAGCCTTTTGGAAAGCCAACAGGGTTAGGCCATCTAAATCTCAGGAGGAGTGGTCCTTCATCGGAGAGGCATTGTGGTAGAGTAGGCACATCTCCTGGGTCCCTTAGGTGACACTGCTTCAAGGAAGAGGCCCAGAGCAGGCCCACCTTGTCATGGCTGGTGGAATTGGAGACAGATTTCAAACCACAGAGACAGTAGAGCTGTGATGGCGAACCTATGGCACACGTGGCCAAAGTGGCACGCGGAGCCATGTCGCCTGGCACGCGCGGCGTCGGCTGTTCCACTTCTGGGTTTCTGGCGCGCATGCGCACGCAACGATCAGCTGGCCTTTGTGTGTGCGGCAGTGCCGGAAACCGGAAGAGCTGGTCTTCCGTTTTCCGGCATGAGCATGCGCGCTGGCCAGCTGATTGGTGCGTGCGCATGCACGGCAGTAACTCGAAGTCTTGCTGGCGTGCCAGAAAGCAGAAGTACATTTTCTGGCACGCGTATGCCCCCTGGGCAACTCCTCTTCCTGGTCGCGGTCCAGATGAGCGTGCAAAGTGCTCCCTTTTCAGCACTCGGTGCCGTGCATGCGTGCGCACGCTCCCTTTTCGGCACTTGGTGCCGAAAAGGTTCACCATCACTGCAGTAGAGCATTTCTTTGGGAAGGAAGGAAGGAAGGAAGGAAGGAAGGAAGGAAGGAAGGAAGGAAGGGAGGGAGGGAGGGAGGGAGGGAGGGAGGAAGGAAGGAAGGAAGGAAGGAAGGGCCAATTCCCCTTTAAAGTCTTGCATGTCTCTGGAAATATGGACACCCTCCCATCTGATCACAAAATATAACAATGCTTAGAAATGTCATCAGATTGTCAACAGAATCCCACCACCTGAAGGAGACCATCACACCTTGCTGTTCACTGTAAACATCCTAGTTATCATCCTTCAAACCCGAGTACTTTTCCAGTGGAGGAAATTCTGTGCTTCCTTCTCCATTCCCATCAATCAATGGTGGAGAAAGTATAAGAACGTTGCATTTCATGGGGAAAGTACGCTATTTTTAAACAAAATGGCCAAGACATCCCATCAGTGTGAGCCAAGCCAGGATCTATTGACAAACATGTTCACAGCACTGAGACTATTTCAGAAGAAAGTTATGGATTCTGCCCATTGATCAAGGAGATGCTTGTCCTACTCATTGCTTTTGTGCAAAACACCTTTTGCCTCCTCTGAGAGATGGAAGCAAACCTGCCAACAGTTACGAGCCATGGCAGTTCAATCACAGACGTGTGATTAAGGAACACTATTGACTTGCTAACATAAATCCAGGCAGCTGCCATGGTGCCTGATGTCAGCCCTTCAACTTAAGGAAGGTCACGAAACCAAGGAGCGGAGGGAGGGCTTTGAGGAATACTCTTGCAGGGTGTAATGCAGAATCGTGAAGGCTGTCAGAATTTTTCTCTACTCCATCTTACACCAAACAAAATTAAGGAAGGGCTAGTCTGAGCTTCTTGCTCGTGTTTTCTTCTTTCCCAGGACTGAGTAATCTTCTCTGAACTCCTTTGCCCTTAATGGCTTGCTCCTCATTCCCAGACTCAAGTTTATATTCCATCACCTCTGGTATAAAACACAACCCTTTGTCTATCAAGTTGTACTCCAATTTATTTTCCAAAGCGCTGGAAGGCAAGACAAACAATGGATGGAAACTAATCAAGGAGAGAAGCAACCTAGAACTAAGGAGAAACTTCCTAACAGTGAGAACAATTAACCAGTGGAATCAGAAGTTGTGGGTGCTTCATCACTGGATGTTTTTAAGAAGAGACTGGACAGCCATTTGTCTGAAAGGGTATAGGATCTCCTGCTTGAGCAGGGGATTGGACTAGAAGACCGCCAAGGACCCTTCCAACTCTATTCTGATTCTGGATTCCCTCTGCATGGCTAGATTGAGAAATACCGGTCTAGGGTGAGGATCCACATCAAAGGCAGATCTTCCGGCCATGGCAGCTTTCCCCTTTTAACTTGATTTCAAAAAACAACAGAAGGAAAGACTTAACCTCAAGGAAAGCCAATGACAGACCAAAAGATGTAGACCATCTGGGTGATGATGTAATTGTCTCCTTTTCTCATAAGTAGATAAGCTTCATGGAGGAAGGAAGTGATGGGAGAAAACATGGTTATCTGAAGAGATGAATGGTTATTCACCTGGACTGTTCTCCACGTTACTTACTGCATCTTCCCTTATAAGATAAACTTATGTACATTCATCCAGAAGTAACCCCCTAGTATGCATGCTTAAGATTTCTGTTTTTTCTTTGAAGACCTTTCGCTTCTCATCCAAGAAACTGCTTGGATGAGAAGCGAAACATCTTCAAAGAAAAACCAGAAAGTCCAGTTGCCTCTTGAAAAAGCACCTTTGGGACAGCCATGACCTGGATGACTGAGAATCCCCATAGACATGCTTAAGATTGTAGCTTTTCTTAATCCATGCCATTCCTCAAGCGAACAGCAGCACCAACTCTCTGTGAGTTGATGGTTTCCAAAGCTAAGCAGGGTTGTTCCTGAGTAGAACTTGAATGAAGGACCACCTGAGATTTCCAGGGCTATTCGTTAGGCTGAGGAGAAAAAAAAAATGGGGGGATTTCTTTGGTCTGTCACCATAAACAAATACATTGAATTCTGGAAGAAGGCAATTATAAACCACTTCTGTGTTGTGGCCAAGATAAGCACATGAATGCCTTTACCAGAAGCTGAGCTTAATTAGATGTCTTTATTTTTCATGGTTTTTTTTCCACAGTGTTAGCTAATAGCTGGTGAAACTATGGTGAAACGATGGCCGGCTGGACACGCCCCCGAACGTGTTAGCTGCATGTAGCTACACATCAGGGGTGGGTTCTAACTTACTTCGCTGCCGGTTCGCTTCCTCCCACGCCGCATGGGCGCGCGTGCATTGCATGCCGCACGCCTGCGCCACACGCACATGCACAGTGCTGAAAATCCAGCTTCTGCGCATGCGCAGAAGCAAAAAACAAGATGGCGCCGCCTATGGCGCCGCTGAGAGAGCCGGTTCGGGGGCGTGTCCAGCCGGCCATTGCTGCCGGTTCGGCGAGTGGGGGGGGGGGGAAATTCCCACTACCGGTTCTAAAAAACCGGTCCGAACCGGCAGGAACCCACCTCTGCTACACATGCATACTCCATAAGTCCACCACATTCACCCAGATGGAAGTATCTTCGTGTATTGGTGTCACTATTCTTTTCCTGCGTAATTACTGTAGTGAACAGTCAGGGAAGGTGTCTCAGTACACAATTCTGGTGCAATAATTAGAAATTATTTTTATTTTTCTTGGGTGCTACAAACGCGCGAACCAGTAGTAAAGAGTTTTACAACCCACTACTGAGTTGCAACCTGACTTTTTGACCTCTCCAAGGACTAACAGTAACACTGGCCAAAGTTTATGAGATCTGTGGTTCATAACCAGGGGCTTATCCAGCCTTCCTTTCTGGGTCACCAAAAATGAAATAATAAGATATGTTATCATAGCTTTACTAAATCACTTTGTGAAGTTCTAATCCAGGCGTGTCAAACTCAAGGCCCGGGAGCCAGATTCAGCCCGCGGGGTGCTTAGATCTGACCCACGGGGATGCTCTGGAAACAGCGAAGGACTGGCCCGTGGTACCTCTGTCAGCGAAAATGGAGCTCGGGAGCCCGTTTTCGCTGACAGAGCACTTGGGCCGCCACAGGCGCCCCTGACACGAGTGACGTCAAGCTGGCCATGCCCACCCTGGCCACACCCATCCTGGCTCCCTGAGGTCAAACACAACCCTGATGCGGCCCTCAATGAAATCGAGTTTGACACCCCTGTTCTAATCTATACAGAGGTTGTATTCTGAATGACCGAGATGTCCAAAGGTCCAATCCACCCGTGCTAATATAAAAGCAATACTGAGCAGAATCATCACTATCACAATTAATTCTCCTTTTCCACTTTCCTCTGCAAGAAAAAAAAAGAGTGTTACGTCAATGGCTCAAAAGAAATACAGGCAGCCCTCAACTTATGCCCACAATCAGAGGTGGGTTCCTCCCAGTTCAGACCGGTTCGCCCAAACTGGTAGCAACCTGCTGGTGACGTCACGGAGCCAGTTCGGTCGGTGCCGGTCCGTGGACACCGCCATCTTTTTTTTTTTTTAGATTTTTTTTTGAATTTTTTTTTTTAAAATTTCTTCTGCGCATGCACAGAAGCCGAGTTGCCGGCACTGCACATGCACTGCCATCTTGTTTTTGGCTTTTTTTCGGATTTTTTTTGGAATTTTCGGCACTGCGCATGTGCGCCTATGAGGCGCAGCCACGCAGCGTGGGAGGAAGTGAACCGGCGGCGAGGTAAGTTAGAACCCACCCCTGCCCACAATGAAATACTGAATTTCTACCGTTAAGTCATAACGGTTGTCAATCCAGACACCCACACGACCGACCTGATTTTACAACCTGTTTTACAGTGGTTGTAAAACAAATGTAGTAGTCATAAAGCAAGCCCATTCATTCCTATAGACATTTTTCATCAGAAGTCAGCCAACATCAGAACTGGCAAAATATATATATATAAATCGCAGTTATATGACCATAGAATGCTGCAACTGGACATAAAATTTAGCCACTTGCCAAGCACCTGAAATACGATGATGTGCTCACAAGTGTGTATGCTGCCATTGGAACTCTGGAATCGGATCGTAAGTACCTTCTGGGGTGTGTGTCTGTCGTAACTTTGAACAGTTGCTAAGCAACTGGTCATTAAGTGAGGACAACTTATATGGTAGTAACCTAAACCTTGGGTGGGCAGATTTCAGATTTACAAGTCTTCTTTGCTCTAGTCCTCAAACCAACAAGATCCAGACATCAGAGCAAAAGACCTCTGTGTCTGCAAAAGACACATTCTGAACTGAGTAAAGCACCTACTACATCCACACACCCAACATCCTCGTGGCTGTTTCAAACTTTATTGGATCAGTTTAACTTCAGGCCTCCCTTACTGTCACTTTTGTCTTTTTTTTCTTTAATGTTCTAGCATTAAAAATGCCGAAGTCAGAAATCCCTGTGACCTATTGCAAATCTCCTGGAGCTTTATCAGTAAATCCAGCCCTAATCCTTATGTATGCAAATGACCATGGTCTTGGAGAGCTGCCAGTTCAAACCAGATTTTTTTTTCCTTAGAAGAAATGCTGAGACTTAAGCAACGGAGCCACGAGCTATATATTTCCCTTTGTGCTGAAAGCATACAGGTAGTCCTCGACTTACGACCACAATTGAGCCCAACATTTCTGTCGCTAAGTGAGACAGTTGTTTAGTGAGTTTTGCCCCATTTTATGACCTTTTTGCCACAGCTGTTACGTGAATCACTACAGTTGTTAAGTTAGTAACACGGTTGTTAAGTAAATCTTACTTCTCCATTAACTTTGTTTGTCAGAAGGTAGCAAAAGGGAATCACATGACCATGGAACACTGCGGCCGTCATAAGTATGAATCAGTTGCCAAGTGTCTGAATTTTGAACATGTGATCATAAGGATACTGCAATGGTCGTTAAGTGTGAAAAATTGTTATAAGTCACTTTTTTCAATGCCGCCGTAACTTTGAACAGTCACTAAATAAACTGTTGTAAGTTGAGGACTACCTCTAGTTACAGCATCCCCAATTTTCACCCCAATTTCCTTTCTGGATTCTGTGCTCCTCTCCACCCTGCTCTTCAGTATATCTTGCAATCACAAGAATTTTTCCCAAATCTGAAACTCTCCAGATGTGTTGCATTATAATATTCATCTGTCTTAAAATTAAGAGTTTCATATACCTTGCCCTGATACTGTCTATTCTTTCAATAAATTTTTACTTCAAGGCCAGGCTTAGGTCTTAGATTCCTTGCATACACTGTTTTTTTCCCCTGTGTGAAAACATGCCGAAATTCCCCCATCTTCTTGCTGTTCTCCCATACTGTCATGCCTCCGTCGGAGTCTGAATCTGAGACAGAAGATGAACAGCTGACAGAGAGCAGGAGAGTGGCTCCATTGGTTGTGGAGGAAACTGGGGAAGGGCAAAGTCAGGCTGGGCAAAGCAGGGGAGAGGTAGAACAAGGGAGAGGGGGTCCAGATGAAGACCAAGGCCCACCCCCTCCTCATCCTAGGGCACGCAGGGAAGAACGCAGAAGAGAGCAACGTGGGTTGCATGGCTTACGAGGAAGGAAAGGGCCCCGATTCCCTTCACAAGGCACACCTGGGGATGGAGTTTAAAGGAGAGGCAGTTGGGAGGGGCGTTTGTCAGGAACAAATGCTGCGTTCCTGGAGCGTTGTGTGCCGACATTTGAACTTGCCAAGAATCCTTGCATTCCTGTGTGGCATTCTGGACTGATTATCTGTATCTCTTGCTCCCTGAACTCGTTGCTTTGTTCTTGTTTTGCTAGATAAATTTGGGAGTTATTGCCGTGCAGCCTTGGTGCAGACAGCGCTGGGCTGGACTAATTGCGACCAGAGGCTGTTTGAGGTTTGTTTGGGGGAGATTTGGAGCACTAAAAGGGCCGGTTTGAACTGCCAGCTGTTTGTGTTATCTCTGTGTCGTGCCCTGGGTCATCACAATCTGGCTCAACCAACATGGTCAGGCTAAGGAAAGCTGAATAACAATAGTTGCCTAATAAAGGTAATAATAAAGAGAGTAGGGAAAGCTGCAAATGCATCTGCCAAACTCCTGGAAGAATCGGATTCTGCAGTGCCATCAAGCTGAAGGAAACAGCCCATCCATTGCAGGGAATGGTTGGCTTTTCCTGGGAAAAAATCCTTGATTATTTCTAGAGTTCCTTCTACTATCCACTTCCCCAAATACCTGAAAATTCGTAACAAAGTGAGAACCAGGAAAAGCTGGGTTTCGCTACCTCCATAAACTCTGCAAAACTAACCAAGTTGTCCTTTCATTTTGCATAACTTACCCCATTTTAAAAGCCAACTTCCTTCGCATAGGTTTTGCTAGTTGAGGAGAGGGCCAAGGAGACAGAACTTGGGGGAGTGATAGCGAACCTACGACACGTGTGTCAAAGGTGACACACCATGTTTTTGGGTGACACGCCAGCATTCCGCAAGCCCAACTGTTACGTACGGAAGTATGTAGCCCGGATTTGCACGGCCGCCGCTGATTGGCTAATCTAGTGGCGGGAAAAATAAATCGCTGTCAGTGGCTGGCTGGTCTGCCGGAGCTCTTTAAATAGAGAGCCCCGGCAGCCTAGCCGGCAATTCGTACATCGCGGCTAGGGAAATAAAAGTGCTGAAAGTCTCCCGCGTCCTTCCTCTTCTTTACTGCGCCCCCTATCTAACACCAACAACAACTATTCTTGAATCAAAGGTGCTTTTCTCAAAAGGCAACTGAAGTGTTTTTTTTTTCCCTTGGGAAAGAAGAAAAAGGTGTTTTGCTTTTTATCCAAGAAAGTTCATTGGGTGAAGCCTTGATGAAGCTTCTTAGATGAGAAGGGAAACGTCTTCTTCTTCTTCTTCTTCCTCCTCAAGAAAAAACAGTCCAGTTGCCTTTTGAAAAAGCACCTTTGAGACAACCATGACCTGGATGACTGAGAATCTCCACAGACAACTATTCTTGAAAGCATACTCTGTTCTCATGTGATTTTTCGAGGCTGTGTGAGAATAAGGTGTACTCTCGCATGGCCTCTGGGACCTCCAAAAATGAGTTTCTTTTACTCATATTTCATTTTTGTAAACATTTGACATTTCTTCATATAATAAGGAGCATCACTCCTGATTGGATTCTATATTTTAAAAATAAATGAATATATTAATCTGACACAGGTAGTCCTCGACTTACGAGACCCAAATTTCTGTTGCTAAGTGAAACAGTTAAGTGAGTTTTGCCCCATTTTATGACCTTTCTTGCCACAAGTTGTTAAGTGAATCACTGTTAAGTTAGTAACATGGTTGTTAAGTAAATCTTGCTTTGACTTTGCTTGTCAGAAGTTTGTAAAAATTCCCACGTGACCCTGGGACGCTGCAGCCGTCATAAATATGAGTCAGTTGCCAAGTGTCTGCATTTTGATCATGGGACCACGGGGATGCTGCAACGGTCATAAGTGTGAGAAACGGTCATAAGTCACTTTTTCAGTATTGTTTTAATTTTGAATAGTCACAAATGAACTGTTGTAAGTCGAGGACTACCTGTATATCTCGTATGTTCGGAGGGACAGGGGGAACACGCGTCAAGTTAGGCATTTTCCAAATTTTGGGCAAGCCAAGCCCCACCAAAAGTTCTCTATCAGCGCCTTGGAGATTCACCAGCATGGCAATCCTCAGTCTATTTTTATAGTTATCACGGCTTGCCAAAGGAAAAGCCCAGAGCTTAGAAACTGACTTCTACTGACATGATCACATCCAATGACATTTCTCTCACAGTGGTTTCTACAAAGCTGCATTTGAGCTGCACATAATCTCTGTTTAAATACGAACTGAACACCAGATACCTGCATAATGCTAATCAAATGTTAGGATTCAGAAAAGCGGAGGTGTAACAACAACTGAAATCAATGGTGCACATACAATACATTCCCATAATTTCTTTTTTGCATATTTCGCACACTTTATCTTGGAAACAGACGCAAAGCTGTTAGGAAAACTGGAAGCTTTCGATCCTATGCTGTCGAAATAAAATCTGTGAACACATCTTCACTTTTCGGTCCAAGATGGGTAGAGGATTGAGGATACTTCACAGAAAATGCATGGCTGCATTCCCCCGCAATTCCTTCTTCACCTCTTTTTTCCATCAGCGATTTATAATACTACGAAAAAACATGATAGCATAATCGTCCCAAAGGTGCTTTTTCAAGAGGCAACTGGACTTTCTGGTTTTTCTTTGAAGATGTTTCGCTTCTCATCCAAGAAGCTTTCTTCAGAGCTGAAGGGGAAAAAAATATCTTCAAAGAAAAACCAGAAAGCCCAGTTGCCTCTTGAAAAAGCACCTTTGGGACTACCATGACTTGGATGACTGAGAATCTCCATAGACAATGTAGCATAACATTTCCTGTTTTTCCTATTGCAGTGTAGAAAGTTAGCACCCACCCCTCTCCTAGAAGAATGAAAAAATTTGAGAAATATTTTAAAAGGCAGGATAAAATATTTCCCCTAAAAGAGAAATAAAAATCTTAAGGGAGACAGAAACTCAGAGCCCCAGCTCCCTGCCCCCAAGCAGATACTAAGCTGAGGCCAGCTTTTAGAAATGCAGATTTGGTAATCCATTACTCCCTGCAGCAAGGTCTGAACAAAGGTAGGGTTAGCCCTCAGCCATAATAGGAATTGCCCAACAAGCCCCTTCATTACATCAGCCCAAACTTCAACCAAACGTAGCTCAGACAAACTCCTAGGATTTGTACATGGCCCCATGGGAGCCTGACAACAGCCAATAGAATACATGTTCTTGCACAGGAACAGGAAGTTCAAGTGCAAAGCCCAAGAGAAGGTATAAATACCCCCCCACTCTCAACTCCATGTGGTCAGCTGCACCAGAACCATCCATGTGCTTCTGCTTCATCATTAAACCATCTTTCCAATCAGCCTCCAGCCTCCATTTTGTCTCCAGTGCCTTTCTCCCAGCTTGGAACTGAACCAGATGGATATTTCTTCCCACAGCAGCATCATGAGAACAGAGACCTCCACTGTAAACATGGCATTTCTCAATGCCAGAAAAGAAATGCAGGTAGACCTCGACTTATCACCAGAATTGGGACCAGAATTTTCATTGCTAATTGCGCTCAAATTTTACAAACTTTTTTTTTGCCATGGTTGTTAAGTGAATCTGGTAGTCGTTAAATGAATCCAGCTTCCCCCATTGACTTTGCTGGGAAGAAAACAATTGGTGATCACATGACCCCAGGACACCACAACAATCATAAACATAATAGTCTGGTTGGCAAATTTTGATCACATGATTTTGTGATCCGGGGGAGGGGGAGGGGATGCTGCAACATTCACAAGTGTGAGGACTGTTAGTAAGTCACTTTTTTCAGTGCTGCGCTAACTTTTAATGGACACTGAATAAATGGTTGTAAATTGAGGACTACCTGTAGAAAGCCACAAAAAACACAGAAAAGATGCCAGAGGCAAGGCTAGGAAGATGCAACTATAATTATATAATATTTAAGAGGGAGAAGAGATAATAAGATTGTAATTATCTGTTGAAAAGAAGGCTGGAAGTCATTCCTATATTTCTTCACTATCTTTTTCTTTTGTTTTCTTTCTTTCTTTTTGACTTTTTGACTTCTCTTTTTCTTTCTTCTTTCTTTCTTTCTTTCTTTCTTTCTTTCTTTCTTTCTTTCTTTCTTTCTTTCTTTTAAATTTGTCTTTTATTGTATGAAAAAAAATTCCTAATATATATATTTTTAAAAAGATGCAAATATAATTAAATCAAGTCATTTCTGGTACATTTTTATCCTCCTAGCATATTCAGAAATGGTGCTCTTCTACTACTTGTGCTACGTTAGGAGGACGTATAATATTGTGTTGGGAAAAAAAATAACAGTTTGCGATGACAGAACTGGAATAGGTGGGGAATTTAATTAGTTTGATTTACACGTAAAATTTCTCTGGGATACAGAGCTGCCCTGTGAAGCAGTTAATTCTCAACCTTGGCCCCTTTCAGATGGTGGATTTCAACTCCCAGAATTCCCCAGCTAGCAAGTTGAAATCCACAAGTTTGAAAGTGGCCCAGGGTGAGAAATATCCAGGGGTGGGCTGCTGGGGGTTCGCAGGGGTTCGGGAGAACCTCTAGCTAAGATTCTGTGCAGTTCGGAGAACCCCCAAATCCCACTCCTGGCTGGCCCTGCCCACCCCACCCCGCCCCTCCCAGGAGTCCCCACACGGCCCATTTTGGATGCAGGTAAGTGCAGGGCGCACGAGGAGGCCTACCGGAAGTTCGGGAAGAGGGCCTCCGGAGCCTGGGGAGGCTGTTTTCGCCCTCCCAGAGGCTTGAGGAAAGCCTCCGGAGCCCGGGGAGGGCAAAAATGCCCCCCCCCCGCTGTGGTGCAGGAGGTCGACTAGGCCACGCCCACCATGACCACGCCCACCCAGCAACCGGGCAGAGAACCCCTTGCTAAATTTCTTGAAGCCCACCCCTGGAAATATCCACTCATCCAGCCCAGAAAGACCTCAAGATAAACTTTTCTATTTCTTCCCAAACTTCCCTGCCTCTAAAACAGAACCTCTCAGAGCTTCATACTTGTGGTAGGAATTTTTCTACCTCGTTTTCTTCCCACGTGGAGATAGGCAATTCCTTTCTACAAGGAGAGAGAACATTTAGCACGAGAGTTTCATGCCTGGCTCCACCCAACACTCAAAACTAGTTCAGTTTACACATCTAGTGGACAGTATTCACACAACATGCCAACTTTGGTAACTTTTAACCTTGTTTAGTGGTTTGTTGGTTTGTTTTTTGAATAAATGATCTGGCCCATTGTGTGAACCCAATCCACTTGGTTCACTTGCAGTGTAAACCCAGAAAATGGATAAATGCTATAACTAGGCTACCTATGTTGTGTGAACGAAGCCAGGGGAAAGCAATACTAAAAAGATTTATGAAAGAAATTCCATCTTTGCTTGACAGACCTTGTCTCATGCATCTTACTCCAGTTTTTAGCAGCAACCATTTGTCTTCTGTTACCTGGGATTTCAATCTCTAAAGGCAGAAACCTGTCAAACTATATCCAGACGCAAAAGTAGGATAAGCACATTTGCCACACATAGATATCTTCCACTTCCAACCATTTCTCTTGGGGAAGGCAACATGTTGGCTGTATTCACACGACATATTTAACCAAGTTTGATAAGGACCTAGGGCCTGCATTCACACAGCATGCTACGCTTGGCAGGTTTCAGCCCTGGCTAATTCTTTTAGACCTTGCATGAAACCAGGCCACTTGGATATGTTTAGGGTTTAATATATTGTGCAATATCAGAAAATGCATCAATTCAGTAACGTGGTTAAAGAGACGGTGTGAATACAGCCATTATCAACCTTAATGGTGTAACTTTACAAACCTACCATGATAAGTATAAGTAACCTACCATGATAGGAAAGGAGTTTTGGGCTTGTTATGTTAGCAGAAGATCTGTTGACACACTCTTAAGTTTATCTTTGCTACTGGAAGGATGATGAGCATTTAAATTTTTGCATGCTATCTCTAGATACCGATTTCTACACTCTACCGCACGCACCGAGTTGTTTGAAAACGCAGGAGTACTGAATAAGCACACCTGTGATCCCGTATTCCAAAGTGCAATTGACAAAAAGAACCTTAGAGTGTTTCTCAAGGACATGAAAATAAAATTTAAAAAATCAGAAGAGAGAAAAGAAATACAGAAAACCTTTCAAGGCTTGGTTGTTTTGTTAAGAAATTGACCACTGAGAGAAAAGCCGTTAAGTCAGCCGGTTGTGTGAAGTAGGGAGTAGGGAAAAGGTTTTGTGAAAAGTGCAAAAGAAAAGAAAAGAAAACAGAAGCAAATTAAAACAGCTGGCAGATGTCCCAAGCCACGGTTTTCCAGCGAATAATATTACCCCCCCCCAAAAGGTAAAAAGCAAGGAAATTTCCAGGATGGTCAAAGAGCCAGACCATTTTTTAGTCTTTGTCTCTAGACAACAGAAAGTTACCTCTAGTAATCATTGGCAGAAGTCATTCTTACCCCGATAGCTTAAATGCCATGCCTGAAAAATTCAGATTTCTTTCATCCTTCTTCCAAAGACGCTGGGATGGCAGCAAAGAGGGTCTTGCAGGTCACTGAGATGCAGCCCAAGTGCAGAACGTCGGACCCCACTTTCATGCGGTGAGTTGAACTTGACGCCAATGTTTCTCGTGAGGACACCGACAAGGACAGCTTCGCAGCCCAGGCTACCGAGACCTACCAAAATTATTGAGTCTCTGCCTGGTCCTTGGCTGCTAAACTGGCCCACACTGCCGGAAATAACCTGATTAAATGAATGTCAAGATTTTCAACCTAGTAAATAACAACAACAAAAAAGGAACCTCTCAAATGTAGCCTCCTGGTGAGAAATTCCCACCAGAAAAAAAAGAGAGCCAAAAAAAAAAAAAAAACCCCAACAACAACCACCCCAAAGAAAATGAATCATCATAATAATAGCGATAACAATCAAACAACCCTTTGTGGAATCAACATTCCAGGTTCCGTGCATTCAGAAGGCCAATTGGCCCAAGGAAGAGGAGGAGATCTCTCTATTAAACCGCAGAGCTTGAGGAGAAGGGGGGGACTGTTGCGTTGCCATCCACTGTTAGAGCCCTGTGTCTTTGCAGTTGTGTTAAACCACAAGTAGTTCAACCGAAAGTGTCTGAGATGAAGTGTGAAGAGAAATGGCGGTAGAAACAAATGCATATTTTTGTTGTTGTTTTGTTTGTTTTCTTCTATCCCTCACAGTGATGGGTTCTTGATAAATTTCATTTCTCTCTCTCTCTCCCTCTTTCTTTCTTCATTTTTTTCCCCAGAAAGTAGAGATGTCTTCCTCTCTTTTTCTCCCCCTCTCTTGGATTCTTTCCCTTTCACCTGTTTCCGTTTCCTTGTTCTGTATCATTTCCCAGGCGCCCTAAATCTTAAACAACAGAGTCACAAAAACAGATGACAGCAGACCCAAAAGGACAGGAGGTTCTGTGCTAGCCACCGCTACATTGTCCAGAGAACCCGGTCCTGGGAGAAAAAAAAGAAAAATAAGAGGTTGCCATTGTTGATATTCTGGTTTCAATGAACAATAGCAACAGCATTTATTGCTTAGAGAGGGCTATAAAGCACTATGAAGCAGTATATAAGTCTAACTGCTATTGCTATTGCTATTTAGACATACAGTATATACCACTCCGCAGTCCTAGTGGTTTTCAATATCAGGATATTGCCCCCAAGAATCTGGGTCCTCATCAACCTCGGAAGGATGAAAGGCTGAGTCAACCTTGAACCAGTCAAAATCGAACTCCTGGCTGTGGGCAGAGTTAAACTTCAAAATAGGTAGTCCTCGACTTAAAACAGTTCATTTAGTAACCGTTTAAAGTTGGAACTTTGGAACTGGGCCATAAGTACCATTTTTTGAGTCTGTTGTAACTTCAAACAGTCACTAAGCAACTGGTTATAAGTCAAGGACTACCTGTAGTCTGAAAAAAGAGGTAAGACTCCGTGGACAATTACATTCTATGAAGAAAGATTAGACGTAAAGCTCTCTGAGACGACTAATTCTTCCCAAAAATTTGAACATATCATTCAGCTTTGGGTTAATGAACCACAGGATGTTAAGAAAATAAACTGATTCAATAGAAGGGAATATTTGTAGCTCAGGGTTGAACTGTGGGGTCTTTGGTGCTTTCTGAGCTCGGTTGTTTCCTTGCAGGCATTTCATTACCAAACTAGGTAACATTATCAGTGCACTGATGATGTTACCGAGTTAAGTCATGAAACGTCTGCAATAAAACAAGCAAACTCAGAAAGCACCAAGGACCCAACAAACTGATTCAACTCAGAATTTGATACAGATCCTTACAGCATCCTTACAACAGTCTTAAAATTAAGAGTTTCATACACCTTGCCCTGATACTGTCAATTCTTTCAATAAATTTTTACTCCAAGGCCAGGCTTAGGTCTTAGATTCCTTGCATACACTGTTTTTTTCCCCCTGTGTGAAAACATACCGAAATTCCCCCATCTTCTTGCTGTTCTCCCATGTCATGCCTCTGTCGGAGTCTGAATCGGAGATGGAAGACGAACAGCTGACAGAGAGCGGGAGAGTGTCTCCGTTGGTTGTGGAGGAAACTGGGGAAGGGCAAAGTCAGGCTTGGCAGAGCAGGGAAGAGGTAGAACAAGGGAGAGGGGATTCAGATGAAGACCAAGGCCCACCCCCTCCTCATCCTAGGGCACACAGGGAAGAACGCAGAAGAGAGCAACGTGGATTGCATGGCTTATGAGGAAGGAAAGGGCCCCGATTCCCTTCACAAGGCACACCTGGGGATGGAGTTTAAAGGAGAGACAGTTGGGAGGGGCGTTTGTCGGGAACAAACACTGAGTTCCTGGAGTGTTACGTGCCGACGTTTGAACTTGCCAAGAATCCTTGCATTCCTGTGTGTCGTTCTGGACTTATTATCTGTATCTCTTATTCCCTGAACTCCTTGCTTTGTTTTTGTTTTGTGAGATCAATGTGGATTTATTGCCATGCAGTCAGTGCTGGGCTGGACTAATTGCGACCAGAAGCTGTTTGAGGTTTGTTTGGGGGAGATTTGGAGCACTAAAAGGGCCGATTTGAACTGCCAGCTGTTTGTGTTATCTCTGTGCCGTGCCCTGGGTCATCACACATACCCTCTGCTTGAAAGGACAACAATCTATCCAGAGTTGTAAAAGTGCTTTTTTCAAAAGGCAACTGGACCTGGTTTTTACATGAAAACATTTTGCTTCTCACCCAAGAAGCTTTTTCAGAGTTCTTCTTCAGAACTGAAGAAACTTCTTGGATGAGAAGCAAAACCTCTTCAAGGAAAAGCAAAGTCCAGTAGTTGCCTTTTGAAGAAAAAAAAGCACCTTTGGGACAACCATGACCTGGATGACTGAGAATCTCCATAGACAAATCTGCCCAGAGGACCTCCAGGTGAGGTTGTCTCCAGGCACCACAAGGAGCTCTGGCTTCTGAAAAGTCCTGTAGGTGGTGCAAAATTTACGGTAAGCCCCAGCAGTTTGCAAAGCATGAGAAGAGAGGGAGAAGGAAAGACTCACTGATAAGCCGTAAGCTGACATTGTAGGAGCCCAGGCTGTTAGAAGCCAGGCAGGTGTAATTTCCATAATGTCGAGTGGTAACGTTTGTGAAGAGCAATATGGAGCGTGTGCGTTCATTCTGGATCTGCAGTCCATCCGAGCCACTAATTAATCTGCTAGGAAGAGGGAGACAACGAGAAAGTAAATAGTTAAAGTATTGTGTGCAGAGGGAAAAAAAGGACTGTTACGTACTGAGACTAGAGCATTAAGGCTCCAGTCAGGTCCTTCATTCCGGCGGGAAAATACTTGAAGCCGATAGGCTGAGCAGTCTGACAGCTCCCTATATAAAGGGAAGCTGTCAGACAGAAAGCTGCTGGATTGTACATAGTTGCCTGAATAAAGAGCTGTTATTGTTACTCAACCTGGATGTCTGCCTCATCCGTTCACCCTATCTAACACTGGTGACGAGGATGGGATCGGAAGGCAGATAACAAAAAGAGCTGACACACGCAATCCAGCACAGGGGAATCAAGCGGTCTGCAGGAACAGCAAAATGACAACGCACGCCCCACCGAGTCACTACGATCCAGCCAAGGAGCACTGGAACTCCTACATGACCAGGTTTGAGTGTTTCATGGAGGCCAACAACCTCCTCGGTTTATCAGACAACAAGAAAAGAGCTCTATTCCTAAGCTACTGTGGGTCTGAGGTTTTTGAGACCACCCAGGCACTGGCAGAACCGACACCGGTCCAGACAGTCACCTGGACCATGCTCCAGACGATGCTGAAGATGCACCACACACCAAAACCATCTAAATTCGTGCGGCGGCACAAATTTAATCTACAAAATCAGCGAGAAGGTGAATCGATCAACGAGTACGTTGCCGCGCTTCGCAAGGCTGCAGCATACTGCGAATTCTGAGACCTAGACGAGTTGCTGCTGGACACAATAATCTGCGGGGTGCATGATATCAACCTCCAATGGAGGCTATTGTCAAAAACAACCCTCACGCTACAGGTCCCCCTGGACGAGGCCAGAGCAATGGAAGTGTCCACCAGGTTGATCGAAACACTTCAGAAGCAGGGCAGCCCGAAAAGCGTGCGCAAAGCTGTCACCGTCCATTGCGAGAGTTCAGAGCGAGATCTCTCACCTGACAGCGAAGAGGAAATTTGCCGCCTTAAATTCGAAAGACAGAAAGGGACAAATGAACCGGATGATCGATTCCAGCCTTGCGCTGCTTGTGGGGAAAACCACCAGCGCGCAAACTGCCAGTTTAGAGACGTAATATGCCAACAATGCGATTGGCGGGGCCACTTGGCTCAGGTCTGCCGCGCCAACCTTCCATCACTGCAGCAAATGAGAAGGGCACCAAGCAAGCCGAACCTCCCAAAGCAACACCGACGAGAAGCGTGGAAACCTCGGTGGAAATCAGAAAGGGCGGAATCCACAGAAACATTCCAAACCAAAATATGGCAGTCAAGCACGCCAAAGAGTAAGAAGCTGCACGTCACCATCCTCATCGAGGGGTCACCATGTAGTATGGAGATCGACACCGGGTCATCCCTGACCATTGTCTCCTGGACAACACTAAAGAAGGCCATCCCTCGCATCCAGAGACGACAGCTGAGACACCAAGAATTACGGATCACCAACTATCAGGGGAACCGCATCCCCGTGCTAGGCTGTGGCACCTTCTGTATCAAATTCAAAAACTTCGACAGGCCACTAACACTGATGGTGGTCAGCGGCTCCCTTCCAAGCCTACTTGGGTTGGAATGGTTTGAAGCCCTGGGCATGGGGGTAACCGGCATCAACACAATCAACAATGACAGTGCCGAGGAACTGCTCCGCGAGTTCGGGGACGTTTTCAGCGGCAGTCTGGGTAGGTATGTGGGGACCCCTATATCATTTAGCCTTGACCCAAATGTCACACCAATTAGATTAAAGCCCCGGAGGCACCCTCTAGCCCTCCAGCCCAAAATTGACCAAGAATTGGATAAACTAATTGGCCAGGGGATCCTAGAGCCCGTTGACCATGTCCGATGGGAAACCCCCATTGTGACCCCAGTCAAGTCTGATGGGTCAGTCCACATCTGCACAGACTATAAATGCACCCTGAACAAGGTGCTTCAACAGAGCGCCTATCTGGTTCCAATCGTCCAACATCCACTACATTCCCTGGGGCCCGGAAAAATATTCACAAAATTAGACTTAGCACAGGCCTACCAGCAGTTGCCTGTAGATGGCACCACAGCTGAGGCCCAAACCATTGTAACACATAGGGGTGCATTCAAGTGCAAGAGACTGCAATTTGGTGTCAGCATAGCCCCTGGGCTATACCAAAGCGTTATGGAACGACTTTTGGAGGGAATCCCTTACTTTGACGACATATTAGTGTCCGCAACAGATAAAACTCAGCTATTCCAAAGACTGCGAACTGTGCTGAGTTGGATCAGAGAGAAGGGCCTCCGTTTAAAGAAGGAGAAGTGCCAAATCGGAGTGCCAGGGTTGAGTTCCTGGGGTACATGGTAGATAGCTCTGGGATCCACCCCACAAATTCTAAAATTAAGGCCATCCAGGATGCCCCCACTCCCCGCAACCAGACTGAGCTGCAGGCGTTCCTCGGGCTCCTTAACTTTTACAGCATCTGTGGAAATGCTCTTCTCCTTCAAAGCAATTTCTAGAGTCATTTCTCTTTCCTCCAATTGCATATGAATTAGAAAGACGGGGAAGATGCAGAGATTTTCTGTCCAGTAATATAAAATTCAATATCTCACAGTCGTTCATTTTCGTTTTACTGGATAATTTTCAAGCAGTGGGGAAAACCTATAAAGTGGTGATTAATGTTTCTTGGAAGATTTGCTAAACCTCAAAGATTTTCATCCATATCCCAGATAGGCAAAGGGCTCTTCTTCGAGAGCGAGAGACTTTCTGTACATGCTTCAAATGCTCATTCGCTTCGGGTTATCATTTCAGATTTTGGAAAATAGGATCAGAAGCAGTTTCAGGTCCATGGTTAATTTCAGGTCACACAAGGAAACACCAGATTAGAGTAAATCAAGGCTACTGTGAAGAGAGGAGATTTCCCTGATTTGATAGAAATGGGCTTCCCAAAACCTTGTTCCACCTCACAAGAAATATGAGGAAATAAAAATAGCGGGATTCACCATTAAACATTTTTCTGTGAAACTCTGCTACAGGTTCTATTATCTAAATCAATATTTTTTTCCAACCTTGGCTACTTTAAGAAGTATGGACTTCAACTCCCAGAATTCTGTGCTGGCTAAGGAATTCTTGGAGTTGAAGTCCAGACCTCTTAAAGTGTCCAACGTTGAAAAAACACTGGTTTCAACCATGTCGCCGTGTGGGAAGTTTATTTAGATTTGGGCAAATACACAGAAAAGGCATAATCTCTCTTTTCATCAACATTACTACTCTGATTCCAATCCAACCTTCCCTTTCCCCCATATGGCTTTTAGATCCATTGTGAATCTCCTACTACACAATTGAAAGTTTGACTCCGTGACCTGCCAAATGAAAAGCCCTTTTCTTGTACACTAAATACAACTTCAGGATTTTATGGCCATTAAAGCACATTCTACAGCCTGACAACTGTCAGATTTCTGAGTTTTCCATCTTGGCATGACTTGAGTTCTTCCCTCCCACTTCACACTGTGTGGTGGTTATAGTGTTTCCTTTTCTTTTGGTATTTGACTTCCCGCACACCCACGGACCTGTCGCTATTTCCCAATAAAAGAAGATAAAGAGTGGCAGTTTCCCTTCTCTAAGAGCTTCTAACCACAAACAGCACCCTAAAGACCCAGGAAAATTGGACTATGAACTTTTATCACCAGTCTAACACGGGAAGAGAAATAGAAGAGAGGCTGATCTGGAAGCCATCGAAAAATCACATTGTCAGGTGTCAGTCTTGGCAAAATTGGTCCTGAGAAACAGGTGGGCTCCATTCTTTCACGAGTCCAGAAAGACAGAACAATAATAACTTCTTCCCTGCACAATTATACCTCTCTTCGCCCAGCTGTTCTGCTTCCAGATACAATCTCTTTGATGGTACTGTCAAGGTGTTATGTTCTAACTGTTTAAACTGTGTTACATGGTTCCAACCAGGTCCAGCGTTTGAGCGGGAAAAAGCTCAAACGCTATTGGCTGGTCTGTCTGACAGCTCCCTATAAAAGGGCAAGCTGTCAGACTGCTCTTTGCTGGTTGCTGATACAAGAGCTGAAATAAAGAGCTGCTTTGGAAGTCTGTCTCCTGTCATCTCTACCCACTATCTAACAGTGGCGACGAGGGCTTGGGCCAGGAGAACTGTGACTAGCTTCTTCAGCACTTTCAACCAGCCAGGCAGACATCTTCCAAAAAGCTCAAACGCTATTGGCTGGTCTGTCTGACAGCTCCCTATAAAAGGGCAAGCTGTCAGACTGCTCTTTGCTGGTTGCTGATACAAGAGCTGAAATAAAGAGCTGCTTTGGAAGTCTGTCTCCTGTCATCTCTACCCACTATCTAACAGTGGCGACGAGGGCTTGGGCCAGGAGAACTGTGACTAGCTTCTTCAGCACTTTCAACCAGCCAGGCAGACATCTGCCTGCC